>WAAG01089333.1:40036-52682 GCA_013390105.1 Tichodroma muraria
AAAAGTTAGATTGTTAGCATGAGTGACAAACAGGAACTGAAGTCCATCTGTTTGATCTAAGACTTACCTCTAGGTCTATTACCAAACCAGGCTGGCACAGCTGTGTCTCAAAACTCAGAGAGTGAAGCTCTTCTGTTACAATGAGAGGACCCTAAAAAAAACCAAGAAAACTTTCCAGGGACTGAAAATTCCTAGGGTGAAGTAGTGGGGCTTATCATGGGGAAATCCCATTTTTGCCCATGGTCACCTGCTCTAGACTTCAGAAAGAGCTTACAGGTCAAAGTCAAGTGACAGTGCTGACTTCCTAGAACTGCCTCTCCAGGCACAGTTTTTTGGGTTTTTTTTTTTGTGGCAACTACCTGTAAGCCATAGACAAATCTGTGTTTGCCAGGAGGCCCTGTTAAAGGCAGATGCCAGCGTGGGAGAGTCCCTCACTGCCGTTCTGTCAGTAGGTCTCCTTGCAGACTCTTCCTACATGGATCACTTTGGAGAAACACTGAACTCCTCTCCTATGATCTCTCATCCCACACGTGTCTTCATGGGTCTGAGCAGAGAGCATTGTCTTAAACGAATGCCTTGTTAGTATTATGCTAAAACTTTACAAAGGAAAGGTTAGTGCTGCTTACCTCATTTGTTCTGCTCCCTGTGTTTTTCTGTTCTTTCAGTTGCTGCAAATGAACAAAAAACCTGTCACTCATTTATGGCAGCCATAATGGAAATGGTAGAGAAGGTCTGCGTGCTCCACTTGCTCAACTGTTTGCAAACTTGCTGCACTAGTGTCTGATCCTATTTGGTTCTAAGCTGTGGGAGCCAAAGGATTAAACTGTAGGTAACTACTACCCTTGTATAAACTGGATAACTGTGAAAAGATATTGCACGGTTACGATGCAATGCCTTTATGCAAGAGGCCTTTTAAGAACAGAAGCAGAATGAAATCAGGATCAGATGGAATACTGGTTTATCAAAGTACCCCTCCGAATCAGATGATAAACTCTAGACAGTGTCAGTTCTGGACAATGAAGGCAGAGTTCCATGTTCCCTGGTTCTGGACTTGCATTTTTCCTTTCCTGTTGTAGGGATGGAACCAATCTGTTCCCTCACAATCTGCAGATCTCAAGTGCCGTACAGTCTGCCGAAGGCACTGACTTTCTTGCAGCTGTGCATTCTTTGACAATTTTCATCTTCCTGACTCAAAGCTCTTTAAACTACTCCAGATTTCCCTACCTATGGACCTTCCTCTGAAAGGCCCAAATCAGCCTTTCTACGTTTTTTTTAACTTCCTTCTCCAAAGAACCCATTGCAGCATAAGCTGTACGGCAGCAAATATTCGTTTACATTCCTGTCCCTTTTTCAGTGACAAACAATCACATTTTGATTGAAACAGGCAAAATATATAAAAAAACAAAGAAAAAGGAGAGAGAATCACAGCTTCTTTTTACACACGAATAATGACTTCAATAACAAAAGCAATTGTTATTTGTTTCCTTCCTACCGTGCTCTACTACAAAATTGAGTGGCTTTGTCAGTAATAAAAAGAAAGAAACCAATCCCCTACCAAGTGTCTGAATTCTGCTGCTAGACTTCCATTAGTAGATTCTTCCATGTTCATTACTTTTGTGTTTGTTCCCAAAATATTAAATTTCCTGAACCTACACAAAGAGAGAAAATGTAATTCAATCTCACATTCATTGAAAGAATCTAACGTCAATATATCAAACTGATGCCACATACCCTTTGACTGAGTTCTTCTCAGTTACATCTCTGTCAAGAAAAAAAAAAGACAAAATAATCTTTTAAAGATTCTGCTACAGACAGAGAAAATGTGCATGTTTTAGTAGCTGACAGAGCTGATTGAGAACTGTTAAAATGCTCTTGTGAAATTCTTATGCAAAAGATGAGGCAATTGGTTCAAACAGTCAAAATAAACATTGTGCTACACAGCTTGTGTTTTACTGAGGCTTGATATTGCTATGGGGGCTTTATAATCAAAAGAAGTACTTTCTTTTACTATATAGATTTTAACTCTTGCTCTGAGGAAAAAAAAATATAGTTCTGTCACTCTAAATCTGCTTATAAATTTGTTGAATAAATTGCTGCATCACTTGAATTGGTTTTCCCAGCACTTGGGATTTTACTGAGTTGCATTCTATCTAGTGCACTTCTCAAAGACTCACCTCCCACAACCACATAAGAATTCCTTTTTGCTTTTTTACTGTTCTTTGCAAGTTTCTGGACCCTAGAGCCATTTCAAGTGAACAAAATTACTTGGCTGGGAAGACAAAAAACCATTTGCTTTCTTGAAAGCACAGTCCCTGTCATTATTTTGGACGGCCTGTCATATTTCTTTCCCTGCCCTTGAAGTAACTGCAGAACTCACCTGAACTGCTTACAAAATACAAACGGTTGGTGGTATTAATCTGTTTAAACTGCTGTAATTTTTTTTTCTCTGATTGAGAGCATGTCCTGTGTTACAGGCAGGCAGATTATACCCCTAATTCAAAGGCAGCTTGGGGATACCTATATTCCTTACTAAAGGCTACCCAAAAAATAAGGGATTCTAGAGATGACTGAATCATGTGTCTAGAAATGATGGAGTCCAGTTCTACATTGTCACCTCATGCTAATCCAGGTCAAACACCCCAGCAGAGTGGCTGCTGCTCTATGTCTGATTTAGCAGTAGTGAGCTCTCTGTGGAGCTGATGGTGAGAAGCTGAGGCCATCAGCTGAGGCTGAAGCTTTGTGGCATGTCTCTAGTGGCAGAGGAAGATTTAGAGCAAGGGAATGGGTAAGGAAAAGGGAAGGATGTACCTGCTGCTGCAGAGAACCAGCCTGTTTCTGGCCTACTCAACACTTATAATATGACTGCTCCTGGGCTTCTGAGTATGGGACTGTTTACCATTACATCAGAGAGATGAAATAAATGCAACATACTTATCAAATAAAACCTTCACTTTCAAGTTGTAGTTCAGCTCCTGCAGTTTCACCAGCAATCTGAAAAGAGAAGCTTTTTTTTTTTAATGTCAGCAATTGAAAAATATGGGTTCTTCTCTATTGTGTAGCTTACCACAGATATTTAAAAACACTTGGGGCCACATGCAGGCTCCAAGCTTGCTCCATACCAGACAGCATTTAGAGATAAAACTAAATGGGCAAATGAGTTATTCTTTGGCATGACAAAGTGCTCTGCATGTGTCTTCTTGCTGTTTGGTTGTGTTTGTTATGCACTTGGTACACCCCGCTTCTGGGAAGGGGTAAAAGCTGAATGTGTGTTAAGCTCTGCCAGAAGAAAGCCCCTGCCCATGGCACTTCCCTCCTCCTGACCTCAGCCCTTGGGCTTGCAGGGCAGGCTGTGCAATCCTCTTGGCGGCAGGAAGCCAGTGACAGGAAAGCCTTACCACAAAACAGGAACAGGGAAAGGTGAAAACATACCTCAGTTTCACAGTAAACTGCACTCCTGTCTTCAGGACTAGTGGCCTCTGAGGATGTGTTGGCATGCAAGGCTGCCTCTCTACCACAAAGGAGCTATGGGAAGAACAGAGGAAAGGCACTATGATTTATCTGTGCTGTTCTTAAATAAGAAGCCACATAAAAATGAACTTTAAAAGAATGTTGATTTACTGGTAATACTATTCACTTTGTTCGCTAAGTTTCAATCTACACAGAGGTGTGTGAATCAGTTCCTTTCAATTGTTTCAATGGGGCTAGAAATAGTGATTTGTAAGTGTTGGCTTTTCTGCAATACGTTGATGGCTTGAGGAGGGAGATTGCTACATCACAGTTCCCTGAAATCAAACAGCAAGGAAACGCTGTGCTGTAATTAGCATGGTGCAAGTGAGGAGTGTTGCTTTGTTTGCCATTCCCAGGGCTCCCTGAATTCTTACAGTGACAGTGCTGTGTAACAACACATGCCCAAGGGATGGATACAGTAGCAGGGGATTTGATGAGGGCCAGCTAACCCAAAAAAACAAACTTCTGGGGCTAACCTGTTTTCATACAACCCAAATTTTGTCTACTGTGTGTTTAAAGAATAGGACTCTATAATCTTATGTGAGGCAACTACCAGCTACAGTAACTTCCATCGTAAAGGTGGTACAGAGGCAGGGCTGGCTTCCTCCAGCTGGAGGCAAAGATGATGTGTCCAGTGACAAAGGACTGCAGAATCTAGTGTGTATCTATCTTGGGCACAGCTTGATGCAGATTGTTTCTTGCCTCTCTTCACTTGAACTTTGCAGGGTTGAAGCTTGAAGTGAGAAATGGACTAACAGACTGGGAGTTTGACTCTGTAATCAATGTGTACTGCAGCAAAGCTCCTGCTAACTTCAATAATGACTGAGCACCCTCAGGTGCTCAACCCTTTCCATAGGCCTGAACCTGTGGAAATCCTAGATGGGGTAAATCTCAAAAACAGTAACTCAGTTTGATGTTTGATAAACTTAGGAAAACCTTGTAAAATGAAAAGATAGTATGCAGGAAATACTGAGGGAACAGTAAGGAAGGTGCTCTTAATCTATTTATTCATGGTAACACTGAAAGATCCTTATGGTCTATTACCTTTGGATGAGTTGTTGGAAAAGCTTGTGTGTTAGGTCCTGCAGAAATTGTTTATTTTTTGTGATGGGATCAGGGTCGTAGGTGAACTTCTGTTCCAGTTCCTCAAGCTTCTTGAGCTGCTGACGAACTTGCTGTAGACTTTCAGCAACAATGGTGAACCTACAATTGACAAGATCTTATTACTTGTAGCACGTTTTTATATTGTACTAATGCAGATGCACCAGCCAGGTGCCTCTGCATTGGTACAATATCAAAACATGCCAAAAAACACATTAGTACAGCCAGGTGACTGTCCCTGAAGATGAGGCAGTGTCTGGACTGAGCACTTTGTGCTCAACAGAAATGTGGTGAGGTAATAAAATGAATGTAGTTATGCTAAGACAGAATGAAAACGGGTAATATAAATAATCAGTACATTTCCTAGATGTGGTGTTCCTTCATAGCACGGTTTAAGTGTGGTCTTACAAAAGACTTACCAGTTCTGCAGCTGGTCGAGGCAGGCATTGGGTGGCCCACCAATGCATGCTGTCTGTTGCCTGTGTTTCCACTCCACCAGCTCATCATTAATAAGGGCAGCCTGTGTGTGCTCAGTGATCTGCAGCAGCTGCACTATCTTATTCACCACCTCCTACAGAGAGCGTGAGATTACCCTGTTTAGTAGAAGTACTTCATACAGGGGAACTAAGTACTGTTTTAGCTAGTGCTCATCTGTTTTGCAAACCTTTGCAAGGACCTCAGTTCAACTGACATATTAAAAAAACTTTCCTATTGCTAAGTTATGTCAATTCAATGAAAATGAATGTGTTCTTAAGATGAAGAGCTGCTGACTTCTGAAAGAAAACTTGAACACTACCTTTCTCTTGCAGTCCAGTGATAAAAACATGTGCTGGAGATTCAGCTGTTCTTTCTTGTATTCCTCCTGAGACATATTACTGGACTCGTGTTCTGTAAAATAAGTGCAAATTGTGAATGTGAGGCTGAAGGAGTGCTGAAGGATGGGTGGGGGAAGTGCTGAAGTGAAAAGATGACAGATACAAAAAGCGAGATTGTGGCTCAGTGCTCCCCTTAGTACCTTCTAAACATGTCCCTGTTCTAAGGGATAGTCAGCTCTGCCAAGTTGTGTTGGAAACTAAAGCCTTTTCTAGAACAAGGAATTTGAAAACAGAGACAGAGCTGTATAATGAAACCAGTGTGGACTCTAGTGTGTTTCCCTTGGTACAGAAGAGCCTACAAAACCTAAAGCTGGTTTGGCATTTGTGGCACATCACTAAGTAAGTGTATGGCTGAATGGTCACAGAGCCTACAGGGTTTGCTAGTTCTAGTGGCAAAGGGATGTAAATGGCAAAGGAATGCTGTGTTAACAAGGAGGCTCTCTTACTTGGAACAAAAGACAGATGCAGAAATTTAGGTTTCAGTGTGAAGCAGAGTTAATCAACAAGGGGACATTAGTAAGTTTGGACCAGTAAGTTTGGCTGTGTAGGCTCAGTGCCCTGACATAAAGAGCAGTTTACTCTGACAAACTATATACAATAGGGGACGTCTTGAAAAATTACTTACCTCTGTTCTGCAGGGTTTTACACTTGAAGTCATATTCATCTTGCATATCCTCTAATGTCTTGATGTCCTGCTCTACATCCTGTAATGCACAAGTGAGGGTGGCCACAATTATTTAATATTTTCAAGTAATGCAAGACTTCATCTGATTAGGAACTGCCTGGTACTAGTCCTGGCAGACCTGAAGTCCAGTCTTGTAGCAATGCCTTCTCCTGGAACTCCCTAACAGGAAATATTCCTAAATTTCATCACCTTCTATTCACCCTTCCTCCTTCTCAACTGAAATCTGTTAATTATAAAGTGTAGAAATGCCCTTGTGGTCAAGCCATGTAAGTTCACAGAGTTTAGGAGAACCTAGGCTACAGTGGAAAAACTTGGAACAGCACATAGCATTTTAAACTTTCAAATTATTACATTCTGTACTATTTGGAGAAAAGCTTTCTGTTGGGACTGTATTTATTAAGACAAACATCTATATGCTAAAAAAAGTACATCTTCTAGTTAGCAACAAACTGGTCAGTTATGATTTTAGAGGTTTTTTCCCCTCAGTTGCTAGTATTTCAGATGGGTAAAATGCTTTTGTTGCTGAAGTTTAGGCACAAGGTACTTCCCATGTTCAGGCAATCCCTGGTTTATAGACTTGAAAACCCCTACCTTACTTTTATTTGTCATTTTATCAAGTATAATTTTTAACATCTGCAAATCAACAAACACTACTGAGAAAAGTTATATTATACTTACTGTAACACTGCTTTTTACAGCCCTAACTTTGGAATCAAGCTCCTTCTGTTTGTCTGGCATCCCAGTTGCAGTGTTCTGTACACTCCCTACTTCCATCTGAGGGAAGAAGCAGAACAAGTCAAAACAGAGTGACCCATAACTTTTTTCAGTAATGTAAATTAGTGGCAAGTGTTGACAAACAACCTGAGGACGCATGGCTTGTTATGATGAATCACACTAAAATTCTGTAGTATAAAAAATCCAATTCAGGTGAATTTGAAAGAAACAAAGTATTTTTTTTTTTGGTAAACTGCCAAAGGTCCCCCATCATGGATTTAAGTCAGTGGTGGAAGTGATGGCCAAGTTGGATTGGGCTTTGAGCAACCCAGTCTAGGTGAAAGTAGATGATCCCTAAAGTTCCTCCCAATCCAAACCACTCTGTAATTCCTTTTCCCTTTTTGATGACCACATTTATTGCATACTGGAAAGGCAGCAGCAAGTGCTTTATGTCACGTGCCAGGACTGAACAGCTGTGCTGCAAATACAGGGGCTCTGTCAGAGCCACACTCCTAGAGCAGCTGCTTTGGACACTGTTGCAAAGGGCCCCTTGTTGAAAGCCCTGCCCAAGTGCTCTTCCCACGCTGTACGTTCAAAGCCTTGCTATAAACTGAGGTTATTTCGGTATCGGAAGTTAGCATGCTTGGTCAGTCATCACTTTATTTCTACATAAATGGATTACAGCTATCTATACATTTTGCATGCCTTTCCCAACTGCAGAATTTTTATTGCAAAGCAGTCCTTGTAAAAGGGAAAAAAAAAAAGGTGAGAAGCTGGAGAACAGGTGTTGAAGGAGAAGATATGGTTTTACCTGTAATTCAGAAGAAAGAAAATGTCTTCACTAAAAAACAACACCCCAAAACACCTTTTTTCAAAAAGTAAAAATACTTGGAGACAACTGGGAAGGAGAATGATGCATCATTTTTCCAGACATAGTCCAAAGAAGCATGCTCAGATGCTTAATAGAGAGTAAACTGGGGAGTAAAATGCAGAAGAACAAACCTAAAATCTTGCTGGATATTTAAGCACTATTCATTAAAATAAAGTTAAGCACTTTAACTTACTAAGTTAAGCACTAACTATTAAAATAAAATCCAATTAGTGCATCAGGCTACACTGTACTACAGAAGCATTAAAACAACCAGCATTGCTTTTACATCACTCAAGGAATAAAAATTATTTTCTGGCCGTTTATCCTCCAAATGCTTCATTCAGCAGAAAAAAGCCATGCTGTCCAGCTGATAAAAATTAACATTCTCCAGCTGGTACATATCACTGCTCATTCTTCTCTTTTTTAAGGAACCACTTATTGGGCAGAGAGATGATAGCCTGTTTCCCCTGCCAGTCTTCATCCACCTCCCTTGTCCCAAATAATAGGAAAGGGAAGACACAACTGCAGCAGACATTTCAAGACTGTTACCTCATTGGACGCCCGGGCAGAATTCAGTATTTTCCTCTCTTCTTTCAGACAGTTGTGGATGATCATTGCCATGTGTATTGGGTCTTCTTGGAAATTATCCTAGCATTAGAGACACAGTCTATTGTTAAAGTCCATATACATAATTTCTTGTCCTTCAGTAACTTTCAGACTGGCAAAAAAATTAGGGAATGACCCATGTGTGAGCCTCAGGGAACACACTGGTCATAGCCTGCTCCACGGGCTACAGGGTGTGATCCACAACCAGCTCCAAGAGCAGTTTCCATTGTGGTTCACTGGCATATGAAGAGCCAGGACTGGCACAAAACAACAGGAAAGGGTCAGAGACATTACTGGGAGATGTGGGATACTACCCTACAGTCCTAGAGAGAGCTCATCCCTCAAGAGCCACCCTCCCACACCTTGTTATGGCTGCTGGTTTAACATATAGTCCAGGCTGTATGCAAATTCAACCTTGTTTTTTTGCCTGCACGCAAAGCTGAAATGTGCTGTGGATTGAGTACTGCCCTGCCCAGGATGGTGCTACTCTGGGGGGTTTTCTTTTTCCTAGAGTTCTCAAACTGTAACTGTACTGATAAATAAACTGTACCTTTCTAACTGTAGCCAATCAAAACAAAAATGGAGCAACGCCTGAATTCTGGCTTTTAAATCAGGATCCTCACACATCCTCTGTGAAAATCCTTCACAGCAGGGTAACTGCTTAGAGGCATCCAATTGCACTGAAGCAAATCAAGCAAATTTATAGATACAGAACCCAGGCATACCTGAAGATTACGTTTGCTTTTCCTTATGTTGTGCTGCAGCAAAAAGTTGTTTTCTATCAAGAATCTACTAAACTGATCATCAAGCTGTGACAGCAGGTCATGGAATAACAGTGTAGCAAATGATACATTGTTGGCCGCATGTTCCCTAGAATCATTTAAAGCATGCTTGGGTTAAATGCAGTTCCAATACAAGAGCCAAGAAATACATCCAATACCAAGGCGTCCCTGGTTTCTAATCCCCAACTCCAGTTGTAGAATATGCAAGCACTGAGAATTACCTTCAAATGTAAGCCAGTTTCATTCTCTTTGACTTTAATTGCCTTGATAAAGAAATGTTGTTTTTCTATTATTTTTGCCACATTCTGTTCAAATTACCTTACTCATTCCATGCACTTCAGGCACCTTAAAGTGACCTTAATGCATACCACTCCTCAAAGAGAAGACACTCCAGAAAAATTCTGGCAGAAGTTCAGAGTCTTTGAAGAGTGAGAGAGTGATGCTACCAATTAGTAACTAATTGGTCTTAAACCAGCCACTTTTGTTCTAGACCACTGAGAGCATTATGAGCAAGGACACTTACTCCAGGTATCAGGCCCTTCTAGAAAGCCCTGAAGAGGGGCAGGAACACAGGCTGGAGCACCCACACAGCTACTGGAGCATCCTACCGGCAAAGGATCACTTAGCAGCTTGCTTCCCCAGTATTCTGCTGCTGCCTGTAACTGCATGTCTGAGGGCACTGCTTATCATAGAACCCAAAGCCTAATTAATTTCTGGGCTTACCAATCCTGGTTTTCCAGCCACTGTGCCAGGTACTGCCTGATCTCCATAGGAAAGCTGTCATCATATAGCTGGTGAACTTGCTCCAAAAACTTCGAATCAAGTTGCTGTAGCTGATACCACTGAGTCATTCTGAGGAAGCGGTGAAAAAAGGTCAGTGTAAATGTTTAAGTAGTATTTGGACTGAACTGGTGAAAAAGAACTAATTTAAAGTTTTCATGAACATTGACAAAATTGGAGGGTGTGCTGATTTTGGCTGAGAGAAAGTTTATTTTGTTCACAGTCGCTGGTATAGGGCTGTTTTGGATTTGTGCAGGAAAACAAGTGTTGACAATACAGGGATGTTTTTGCTACAGCTGAGCAGGGCTTACACAGCATCAAGGTCCTTTCTGTTCCTTTACCTCACCCCACCAACACAAGGAGTTGGGAAGGGACACAGCTGGGCAGCTGTCCCCAGCTGATCAAAGGGACATTCCAGACCATGTGGCATCAAGCTCAGCACATATAGGGAAGGAGAAGGAGGAAAGGGGGACATTTTGCATGATGGTGTTTGTCTCCCCAGGCCACTGTTAGGCGTGACAGAGCCTAGCTTTCCTGGGATGGCTGAACACCTGCCTTTTGCTTTGCTTGTGTACATGGTTTTTGCTTTACCTGTTAAACTGTCTTTATCTCAGCCCATAATGTTCCTCATTTTTACCCTTCTGATTCTCTCCCCATCCCACCAAGTGAGGAGGAGAGGAAGTGAGTGGCTGTGTGGTGCTTTCTGTTTTTTTCTTTTCCTCTGAACCCATTTTCAAGGCATTTAGGGTACTGCTTATGTTACTGCTCTCTTGCTTAGCAGAGATAGGGGAATGAGGACCTGTATGTTTGATACCTGTGCTCTGCATAACTGAGGTCCTGAATGTGGAATATCACCTTTGGTTTGTGCAGATGTATTCCCCATCACCAAGAGTGTGAGCGAAGAGTTAGAGACCCCTCTAAGTGCCTATTTTCAGTTGCTATTTGTGTCCACACTTGCCTGCTCTGAAAATGGAATACATCTTGTCACTTTAAATGGAGAAGTACTGGAAAGATGTTTTTTCTACGTGTTTTAGCTCTCAACATCCTATTTTCAGGCTAAATTCAAGTAACCTGTGCAGCAGATACAGGATGCTTAAATGAACTAAGATTGTAGAGAATGGCTTCTCTCAGTCCTAACACTTTTGTGAGAGTGGCTTTAGCTCTGACGTATGGTCTCTAGAAGCAGATCACTTAGCCTACTAAGCTGCAGGTTATCAGCTTGTAGTGGAAATGGCAGGTAAGGATATGTCCAAGGAACAGCCCAGGCTGAGAATGCGGGTGGTGAGATGCAAATCCACTCACATCATTGCTTTTTACTGGCTGCCTATAACACCCATCCAAAAGAACAGGGCAGCATCAGGGTGAAGGACTATCTTCTGTGCCCCTTCCTACCAAATCCTTTAGTTTTTATATGCCAGTGCCCTCGGCTGCTGAATGGCATGTGCTAGGTGAGAAGCAAAGGAGTTAAAAATGTTATGTTTAAAGTGAGCGCTTTGTGGCTTTTGATGTGTGTGCTTTTCAGATTACAGCTAACACAGCATTTAAACGTGCTGTAGCAGTCCCGAAGAGGGAGACTCCACAACCTCACTGGGCAGCCTGTTCCAGTGCTCTGCCACCCTCAGTGTAAAGTTCTTCCTCACGTTGAGGTGGAACTTGTTGCATTTTAGCTTTTGGCGACTGCTCCCTCATCCTGTCGCTGGGCACCACTGAAAAGAGTCTGTCACCGTCCTCTTGGCACCCGCCTTTGAGATGTTTATATGCATTGATGAGATCCCCTCTCAGTCTTCTTTACTCCAGACTAAACAGGCCCAGCTCCCGCAGTCTCTCCTTGTGAGAGAATGCTCCGGATCCCTCAGCATCTCTGTGGCCTCTGCTGGACCCTCTCCAGTAGCTCCTCGTGTTTTTCGTACCGAGGAGCCCAGACCTGGACTCAGCGCTCCAGATGTGCCTCACTAGGGCTGAGCAGAGGTGGCTGATCACCCCTGTCGACCTGTTGGTCAACCAATGCACCCCAGGACTCCTTCCTGGCCCTTCTCTACCTCCTTTCCTGCCATTCCCGGGGGATCGCGGCCGATCCACACGGCGGGGATCGGGAGCAAAGGGCGCGGGCAGCCGTCCCTGCCCTCGGCCGGCTCCCTGCCCGCGTTTCCCCCGCTCCCGGCCGGCCCAGCCCCGGGTGGGAGCACCGCACCTGTTCGGCAGAGGCTGCCCAGCGATGCTGAAGGCACAGGATCAGCGGGATCAGCGTCAGCACCGTGCCGGCAACAGGGATCCGCTTCGAGCGCTCCCGGGCAGGGCAGGTCCGGAGAGGCGCCGGAAGAGCAGGGGTGTCCCTGCCAGGAATGAAGACCGCTAGGAGACACCTCCTGTTACCCCAGCTGTAAGACACCAAAGCGCAAAGCTCGGTGGGGGTCCCGCGGGCAGGGGCAGTCTGAGGAAGCGGCAGCTTTAGTTACACCGGGCATCCACCCCGCCAGCCCCCGAGGTGCGGGCAGTGCCGTGCCGTTCCCAGCTCCAACCCCGGCCCCTCACGCCCGCTCCCCTCACCTCGCGTCCGGCTCGGCGCTGCCGCGGTGCCGGCTGCGCTCGGGCAGCCCCAGTGCGCATGCGCGGGGGCGGCCCGGGGGCGTTCCCGGGCGGTGGGCGCGTCACGTGACTTCTGGGAAAGGCTGCGGGGCCGCGAAGGCGAAAGCGAAACCGGCGCGCGCCTGAGGGCGGGGCCGGG
>WAAG01089336.1:1492-13553 GCA_013390105.1 Tichodroma muraria
CTTGGGCTGATTAGTGTTGGGTACTTGAAGATCCTTGATCAGCAGAATAACACGTCCTGACAGCCCAGTGGAAGAAAGTTCAACATTTCACTTCTCCCTGCAGGCAGCCAAGGAAACAATCTTTGGGTAGAATAAATCCCTTTATGAGAAAAATGGTGGATGTATTGAATACTTAGAGGTGGTTATCTCCTGCGCCAGGATGCACAGTGATTTATTCCAGCCTTTCAAATAATTTTACTGAAAGCGAGGAAAATACAATCTGTGCTATAAGACTCTGTTTAAGGCCTCCTTTCCTGATAGTTCATAACTGCCAGCTGGGCCACAAGCAGAAGGTAGCTTTCTTCTTCCAAGAGATGTAAGACATCACAGAATCCAAGTTGGATTCAAGTGGGATGAAAAGGGTGATGTGACCAAGCCCTGTGCAGTGGCCCTTTAGAAAGCTGATAAAGATGTAGACAGGGCAGATCACCAGTCATTTGATAAAAAATTATGGATCAATTAACAGCTCTGTCATCTTGAGAGTCTGAAAAGTCCAGTAATGTTATCAATCACAGAATATTACACTTTTTGGGTGGTAATGCAATACCAATAATATTCTTTTTCAATGTGAGGAAAACATTGTTCTTGAAAGAGAGAGGAGTAGGTGTACAAGGTGGGAAAGGAGACTGATATCTAATCATTCAGTTGATATAGCTGTGTATTCACCAGGGATGTTGACTCCAAGTAACAAATCTAGAACATATTGAAACACAGCATGGAAAACTTGATTAACACTCCCCCCCCCCAGCCCCCTAAAATCCAAGCTTCTGAGTGCTTTGGGTTTTTTTAGTTTTAAAAGAAGAGTGAAGGAGCTAATAAGGCGTAAGGGTACTTTAATGGCTCCCAATGAGATAATTCCTGCAGCAGTGGTGAGGAGGAAGGCTGTCAGAGTTCCCTTGGGAGCTGTGCAGAGGCTGGGAGGAGCAGGGTCTGCAGCACAGCAGAAGCGAGTGGGGGTTTATTACCAGTGATGATATTGCATCCTGATGAATTATATTTTGGAGTTGCTCCAAAATACCAGCATTAGGTTATTCTTGAAGCTGCCTTAGCATTTACTCCCTCTCACAATTACTCTGCTGCACCTATTACAGGCATGCCGCTGAATCTTGCCTCAGGTACTGCTTAGTTCTTGGTACAGATCTCACTCAACTCCTGCTGACTTCTCAGGTTTCACTTCTAATGGAAATATAAGTCTGTAGGCCTTATTCAAGGCTTTCAAGGGTCGTTAATAAGCTTCAGGCCCAATATCTCCCCATGTTGTGTGGGTTTTGTTTTTGGTTTTCTTTTTTTTCCTGATTTTGTGATTTCCCCAAGGAAAGCATCATGAAATTGAACAAAGCCAAGCTGAATTCTTGGAAGAAGTTAAAAACATTAGAAATGTATGTGGCTCATTTGAGATTGAAAGGTTTGATAAAGGGTTGTGGGACTGTAAAGATCTGGGAATAATCTTGCTCCTCAGTTTCCTGCCAAAAAAATGAAAATATTATTAGTCTTGTCTGTAAAGTTCCAGTCACTGTTATAGTACTGTGAAGCACTGAAGTGGTTTTTTTTGTGTGCTGGAAAGGTGATTATGATCTGAGTACTAGTAATACTATGCAGGTAGGTTTTAAACTAATTTTTCAGGAAGCTAACATGAGTATTTTGCCTTCTTGAGAGATGATAAAACAATCTTACCAAATTTTATCCTGTTTTCAATTTCTGAAATATAGCTTTAAAAGGGTAAAGTAGACAAAATCTTCAGGAACGCATCAAAAACTTTAAAGTGACTTTATTTTCTAAAATGCCAAGTAAGGTATCCATGGCTTGAAAGTAAGAATAAAAAAATTACTGATTTTTATGTGGAGTGGGCTATAATAGCTGATAATGTCTTAGCATTTTATTGTTTTTTGTTTTGCTCTTATTTGAAATATAAAATTCCTAGTGCTGAATCTGAAAATAAAAGGTCCTTGTTGTATAGGAAACAAAGTTTTTCATAGTGAATTCTTTGAACTAAAGCATGGTGGTAAACTTAAAATATGGTTTTATGGGAGTTATTTATCATAGCTGTAGGGAATGAAGTCCTATTTAATGGCAAAGCAGGGATAAGAGTGAAGTAGACAAGCATTAAGAACGTTGGGGTCAAAAGTCACGACTCCATCTGCTGATGTAATTCAACCTGATTTTGGAGAAGTCAACAGTAGTTATGGTAAATGCCAGGTTTTTTTGTGGGTCCTAGAAAAAAATAAGCCAAGCACAGTAGTGAGATTTGTTTTGGTATTGGTGTTATGTTTCTGTGCTTGTTGTCTTCGAGTTGTCAAACTTGTATGTGGAGTCATGCACAGATGCACAAAAAAGTCCCAGGTATCTCTTCCCCACCCCAAATGCCCACTGTGCTACCACGAGTCTGAGAGCAGGCCTGCAAAGTTGTGTACCAGGGACACGGCAGGTATGCAAGAGGGTGTTAAAGATTTGTGCCATGACCTCCTACACCGACCTATAAGAAACTTCTTGTTTTTTGAGATGTGATCCTTGCTGCTAGAAATATGTGGGGAGTGCTAATCATGAGAGTTAATATCCTTTTAGGATGCTTGGGCAGAGAAGGAAGGGACTTGAGAAAGAAAAGAACATGCCCAGGGTGTGTTTGTGGTATCAGGGCTTCCTGCTCCATGGGAAGGTGCAGAAAGGCAGCCAGGAACAGTCTGGATGCTGAGAGTCAGTGTCTGCATAAAGCCTTGGAGAGGGGGCACTGAACAGGAAGAAAGAGTTTGGCCGGAGCTACCCCAGGCAGAAGAGGGGGAAAAAGTGGGTTGCTGGAGGCTGAATGGGTTTGCTGAAGGCTACAAGAAGTGGAGGGAGAATAAGGTAACAGCTGAAATAAACAGGCCAGAGCTGCTGCTTGAAGACTTCACAGGCCTCTGCTCCTATTCAGCTCCTGTCAAAATAACATAAACGTTGCAAACTCCTCTGTGTCCACTTAATGGGTATGATGAACTATTTCTAATCATATTTGGAATGAAGTTAAAGAGTTAAAAAGTACAATATGCAAAAAATATACCTACTGGCTTTATCCTGTATGGTTACAACATGCAGAAAATGAATCAGCAGCAATTTAAGAGCACAATAATAATAAATCTAACTTTGGCTAAGCAAGCTCATTTTTTAAGTCCTTGGAGGGAATGCAGGATGTTGCAATGGGTCCTTTGTGATGTGGATATTTCCTCAATTTCAAAACTGGACTAAATGGTTCCTTTTGCATAACTTTGGAAGGAACCTTCATATGGGAATGATTTTAGATCACTGCTAAACTAGACCAGATGTGGATGAATGGCTTAACAGTGAAATGCTGCATATCCCATTACAAAGCTTTTTAGGTCTCTATCCTTACTCTCTAGGCAATAAGTTTGCAGTTAATGACTAAGTTCTTAATACACAGTTATATGTCAAAAGAGGCAATAGTAGTTCCACTGCAATTTTTGATGATATTGAGGAACATCTGAAGCTAGTCACTGACAAAATAAATGGACAGAGGATTCTGTAATTAGGAAAAACTTTGTGCATCATTGCCACCCAGAAAGGTATTGTCTCCCTCTTGTTTTAGGGGTCAGAAGAGAACCACAGTGAAACCATTAACTAAACTTATTTTCTGGATGAAAAGAAGGAAACAGTATAATGTAATGAGCTGCTCAATAAGGAATGAGCTTTCTGAAATACCAGCTGTAGTCTTTTAAATGTGAGCAGTTTTTGCCTAAAAATAGGACACTATTGATTTGCAGAGATTAAAAATAAATCTTTCTCTTGTCTGAAATACCAAGGATAACAAAAGATAATTTATCAATTTTTCGACTTGTTGATATTTAATAATGTAGAATAAAATAGTTCAGTTGTCAGGAACCTGCAATGATCATCTTGTCCAATTGTGTGACTGCTTCAGGGCCAACCAGCATATTGTCCAAATACCTCTTAAACACTGACAGGCTTGGGGCATCAAACACCAACAGCTAAGAGGGCTGTTCCAGTGTTTGACAATCCTCTCAGTAGATAAATATTTCTTTACCAGGCAGCCCAGTCTGGAACTCTCCTGGCACATCTTTGAACCATTCATTTGAACCACCTGTCCTCTCACTGAATACCAGGGAGAAGAGCTCAACGCCTCCCATACCACTTTCCCTCTTGAGGAAGCTGTAGAGGTGAATGAGGTGTTGCCTCTAAGCCTCCTTTTCTCCAAATTAGACAAGCCTGGAGTCCTCTGGTGCTCCTCATAAGAAATGCCTTCTAGTCCTTCTCCAGATTAGGTGCTCCCCCAGACGCATTTAAGGACCTTCTCGTCCTTCCTAAACTTTGGGACCGAGACCTGCACAGAGCACTCGAGGCGGGGCCTCAGCCCCGGGTACCCTGGGGTAATGTCCCCTGCTGGCTGGCGGGCGATGTGCTGGGTGCCCCCAGGATGATGGGGTTTGCCGGCACTCTGGGCTGCCCGGGCGCACGCGGCTGGCTCACGCTGGGCGGCTGCCAGCCAGCACCCACCCGGCCCACTCTGCAGGGCTGCTCTCCAGCCACTCTTCTCCCCCTTTGTACGTGTGCCAGTGTTATCCAGATTTATATTATATTTTAATATAGTAACTAAAAATGGTTAAATTGATTGGGCTCACAAGCTCAGAATGTTGGAATCTTGGTTGTGTTTGGTGCTAGTCCTATATTTGTAATTCACTCACAGTTGTCCTTGTATTTGCTTAGACAGGTGTTTTGGGGTCAGAAATGTTACATAAACCCTTTGGTTCATGTAGCATGGAGGTATTCAGTCAATTAACTAATGAAGCCTTAGTGTATCTGTTTTCCTCATCATTAATTTTGTCTATATGTCAATGCTTTATCATAGATGAATAAAACAATTTAAATAAATAGAGAAGAATATAATGAAAATCCATGTTCCATTAATCCATGTCACAAGCAACAGATCTGTCCTATACTTACTTCAGCATCAGTCCACATAAAGAAGTCTTATGTGCTGTGATTTTAAAAAGACCTGTGCATGTAAACGAAGTATTTTTACTGACTCTACATGTGATATTTCAGGTATGGAAAAAATAGACCATATCTGAAATATTAAATTAAAACATTAAATATTAATATTGCCTCTGCAGAGCAACAGGTAATACCAATACTTGTGCTACTTTCTGAAAATAATAGCTATATCCTTCTAGCATACGGCTCAATTTAATCAATGCTGACTTTGCCTTTTTTTTTTCCCCATGACTATTAGATCACAATACTGAATTGTGATCTCCTTAAATAAATCCAAGCATAGTAAAACACTATCTTTAAAATAGCACTGAAGGACTTAAAATTAAATTCTGGTATAGGTTCTGTCTTCTCTGTGTGAAACTAAATGAAATATAATTTCCTATTTTTTTACAACTGGAGCACATAGGTCAGGCATCATTTTTTTAACCAGTTTGGTAGACAAGCTTAATAGGCAAGTGTTTTTCTTTTCTCTGGGAAATAATGCATTTTCTTCAGGAGTTTGAAGATTGCTCATGGTTTTAAAACCATGGTTTTAAAAATTTTCAAAAGGACATGTACTGGCCTGGTACCATAGCTGGCAAGCAGAACTATCCATAGACTAGAGTGAGACCCAGGAAATTTTTTTTCAGTACGATAACATGGGCCAGAATTTAAAGATTCTTATGCCTTACCAGGTTAAAAAAAAATAAAAAAATCCTGGAGCAAGACTGAAAAAGCTACTTTGGTTCCCATCATTTAGGTGAGATTATCACAGCTTGTTCATTAAGAGATATGTAGCATAGCTAAATTATCTCAGTGCATTATACAGGATTTCATTTTTTTCTTTTGAATGTAAGAGATGGGAGTGATTTTTTTTTTCCTATTTTACATGAAATTAATGAAAACCGATATTTCCATTAATTCCTTTTTGCCTTAATGAGTTTATTCTTTATGTTTTTAAAAGATATTTACATTCACACATATATGTGTATGGAAAATTACTAAAAATGATTACATTGCAAAGCATAAAATTGTTGATCATAGTAACAGGAAAATGAAAAAAAGAGTAATTTATTGGAGAACTTCTCCTTTTTTCAAAATTTAAAAACCTTTTAGAAACATTCTAAAGCTTGATCTACTCTATTCTGAGAAATATAGGTACAAAGCTAGTATGACATTTTTGTGATGTTTTTTGAAGTCTTGTTTCCAAGTGAGCTGATTTTAGTTAAAAATTTACAAATTTTAAAGAATAAAGAAAGAATTTGCAATTAAAGGGACAGCTTCTGTTGTTGATGAGATAAATTTATTGGTGTTGAAATGTCTAAAAAATGGTGATGAGTTTGAAATGAATGGATTAAGGGATATTAACAACAAAAAAGTAGCAAAAGCTCTAACACTGGCCATGTATTTAAAATCTCTTTCAAATTTTCTAATTTTTTTTTTTAAAAAAATCTCCCTAATCACATTAATTCAGAATTGTATGTATTTCTAGAATTATAAAGTTTTCAGAATAAAATATTTTCAGGTGCAAAAGAAAAGAAATTTTAATAGTAAGAATAAAGGTAATATTAAATCTGACAGCTATTCCAGCCTCTTTCATTGGCAGTTTCCTAAAGAGAAATGTATTATATGTAACAACAGAGTTAAAATGTGGGAAATTGAAATGCAGCTAAAAATAGGTAGGTTTGAAGACTGCAACTTTAATGTATAGGAAAAGATACTGGTCTTTTGGAGTTATTTGATCTCCTCAAGCTATTCAGGCTTCTCAGAAGACAAAAGAAACCTTCTCGTGGCTAGTATGTGGATTAGCCTAAGTGCTTGCTTGGGCCTCAAAGCAATTTGTGATGTGCATTTTTGGGACATTTTGTCCTACTTGGCTCTGCAGCTTGAAATTGTAAAGTACTCTGGGAATGCATTCTTGTGGCTTTTCTGACATGACCCAAATGAAAAACTAAATACTAGAAAACATTGTTACACTGCTGGTGTCTATCTATTGCCTTTATAATTGTAGCACCATAACTTAAATCAGTGAAGCTAATTACCTTAGGAAGCATTCAGCTAGTTACCTAGCCAAAGAATGTGTTTCTAAATTTGTCAACTTTTGAGGCTTTGATCAGACACTGGTTCACTGAACTTAAATTTTCCTAAAATCCAAATAGCAGACATAATTTTGAATAATTGGAAGTTAACCTAGAGCTAAAAACTTTATTTTCACAACTCTTTCATTCAAAGTGCTCTTCATTTAATTGCTTAAATTAAGAAGTGAGGGATACTGCCTAATGAATGAATCAAGACAGGAACAACATAAACTGCTGTCTAGAATGAAAAGCATTGGATAATTGAGTTAGCGGTCTAAATCTGAGTCTCATCTAGAACTTGATAACTTTTGTTACTGTTTATTGGGACTAATGCAAATTTTAAGTGCATCAGTTTTTATGAAAGTTTTATGAAGGGTGAAGTTCTTTAGAGAATTTGGAGGAATGGATCAGCAGAAAGGGATGTTTAATAATTTGTTCCTAAAATGTACAAATGCTGAGTTGGATTCCTTCAAAGCTGATACGATGGCAAACCTGAAAAGGCCTATATTCAAGCTTTGGCTGGCTATTACTTGAAAGATCTATATTGAAATAAAAGTTTCTGTGTATTAGCATATTTTTAAAAGATGGACATGAGAGACTATAAGGATATGAAGAATAATGATCCACAGCTCCAAAAAACTGTAGTGCATATATTAAATCTTTAATCCTGTGACAAGAGTCCTGGGAAAAGTCTACTGCTGGCAATTCCATAATGATATGCACTATAGAAATCCTGAGACAACAATAGATGAACATGATAGCTTTGCACCATATAGCACATTGATGCAGAGAACTCTGGCCCCTGAAATAGACTGCATTAGTGGATTACTCCATTAAATAAAGATAATAAATATATATAAAAGTATAAACATATAAAAATAAATACAAATAAACATAATAAATATATTTATCAACTTGACTCATTATTAGTGGAATATGGCTACTTTTGGAGTAATCAAATTTACAAGCTTGAGAAGCCCCTCACTACATCCTGCTGTGTGGTAGGGATGACCAGCAGTGTCCACCTCAAAATTATCTATGTGCAGTGTCTACAAGCAACTAAAATAATGATGAAAGGGATCTTAAAGACTGACTAGTAACTTCAGTTGAATACTTGCTATGGAAGAGTTTGCATTATCATAGCATCACTCATAAATTTATATGAAACCCTAATATATTCATACAAATATATATCTGTACTTATTAATGAGTTCTGGTGCACTAAAAAGCTTTCCTTTATTTCAAAGTCTTTGCTTGATGAATCAGTTTGTCCTAATTTCAGGAGGTCTCTTTCCATCTTCTCATAGATGGGTGCTGATGCTGCATTTCGCTACCTCTAGTTTGGTCACTGGCAGATGGGAAATGTGTCAAACCGTCTCAGAAGCCGTATGTTTGCCCCCAGTGGGGAGCTGAAGGAAGAAAGGATTGATTTAATCCTTATTACTGCAAGAGCAGCTGTGTGTAAGGTGGATTTCTCTTAGGACCTTAAAATATTAACTCTAATTAAGGCAGAAAGTGAATTGGAAGTGGAATACAGTACAATGACTCTGTACTATTTCATTGTGATGGGTACTTTCAGCTGCTGCCTGTTTGCTGTCCAGCAGCTGCTTCAGCATTTCCCTGGCTTGCAGTTTGCTTAGCTATTGTCAGCACTGCCTTTCCCCCATTCTCCTTATGGAAATAATGGGCAGCGTAGTCTGCTGCAACCTCCTGCAGCACCTGCTGATCTGCAGACCAGCCCTGGCTGTTGTGCTGGTCTAGAACCTGGTTTGACTCGTTGGCAGCTCTCTGTAGCTCCTGCAGCACCTTCTCTCCAACCACTTCTCTTTTCTTCAAGGTTTCTTGTTCCTTTTGCTGACACACACTCACTCCTGTGGACATACCTTGTTTTGGTTGGAACAGAGTTTTGTGAAAAGTGGTGTAATGATATTTTATTATTCTGTCTGAAGGTGGAAAAGGAATTTTTCCTCTTGATGTTACTGAATCCCAGAATAGAGGAAATGCTAGCTCTTTATTTACTTGAAGTATCATCTTAGATTGTCTGCTCAGAAGCTGCTCCAACTAACAGAACAGGAAAAGAAGTGATAAACAGAAATTATAAGCAATTAATCCAGAGGCTGGGCAGGGACCTTGCAGTAGCTGTAAAGGATCCTAGCAATAACTGAGGCATCAATTGCACTATAATGTGGCCAAAGTGTCATATTCTTCAAGGTCCAGACTGAAAGAGGAAAGCGGCTTTTCAGGTGTTTCTTTTGAAGTGTTCTGGACTTTCTGATGACTTATACACAGTTTGAAGTCTAAGGAGTCTTGTGAGTAACAAAAACTTAAAAGAAGTGCAGGTGAATGTTTCTGTCACATCCTGTCAAGATTTGGTAGCTTTTCAGACCTGCAATACCAGAAGATTTGAAAATTTCTTGATTTGAATAGTGGCATAGATGATAGCAGTCTTAATACATTGACTTACTCTTAAAATTACCCAGTACTGGTCTTGATGTCATCAACTACACACAGTGAAATCGTATCTAGACAAGTATGCCTGTATTTGTACATTCTGCTCAGCTTGTCTTAATTGCTGCATGTGATTCTGTCAAAAAGAATCATCTGTTCTTTCTATGCTTACTTTTGCTCCCAGTCTCTCTTGAATATCTGGGAGGTAGGAGTGGGAAACCACGATTCATTAGGTTTAGTGTCAGCAGCAAAATGAGATTATAACAGAAGTAAGATTTCCTCTGTGTTTTAATTTAGCTCCTACCTGTTTTTTCCCTTGCTATAGTAATTAATGCCCTCTGATTTTTCTTTCTGTCACTGTATTCTTAAACAACTCCAAGCCATAAATCTGTCAGCAGAGTGGGTGTGGACACCAACCCCACACCTTTGCCTTCACTTGTTCTTGGAGTTGCTATTTCTTCACTACCTCTGCTTTCTCATCTAAATGTAGCCAGTGAGAGAGGGAAAGGGTCAAACTCCTCTTAGTGACTCCTTGTTGTATTAGTCTGAATTTAGAAGCTATAGTTTTTAGTTTTTCCATGTGCATTCTGGAAAACGTGGGGTTTTTTTCTTTTTGTTTAATGTGCTTAAAGATGCGTCCTCTGATAACTATCTGCTGTTGCTTGAAATTTTTTGGGTGGAATTACTGCATCCTGATGCCTCTCCAGAGTCAAGAGGCCTACTGTTAGTCACTTTATGAGGTTGTCAAGAATTTTTTGTGTATTTTTTTTTTTTTTCTTTCTGCTTGTGGGCATCATTTAAGAAGGAAGACTTGCCAGGTCAAGCCTCTCAAGTGAAATGCCCTGTATGTATAAATACGTCTGAGTGGAATAGGATGTAAAAATCAAGCTAATGGAAGGCATTTCTAATAAAGAAAGGCAGAATGAGGAAACAGGAGAAAGTAGCTGAGCTGCAGGGAAGCCCTCACTGAATGCACTGGAGGGTTGTCAACTCCTGAATCCTTAACTTGTACTAAAGTACACTGAGGTCAAATCTCTCTCTCAGACTTACCTAGGGCTTGGATCTGAGGGTTTTTATTGGCTAGCAGATCAATTAGAGAGATGATGTGTGAAAACCGTAATTGGAGTGAAAATTTATTTTAGGGGCACCAGACCTGGTCTTTATTTCAGTCTTTGTTTATTTCACTCTTACTCTTTCCCTTGCTTTTATAGGGACATTGGTGTAGACCAGCCATTAGCACTTTAATCGCTGCCATAATTATGTACACTAGTCTAGAAACCAAAGTGGTGAAAATGCTGGCAGCACGTGTATATTTCTAATGCTGTTTGATAACTACATGTACGATGGTAGTCCAGGGTGCTTTTTCTGTGCTTAAAATATGCTATAATTTCAAAATGTTCAAACTGCAGGCTGGATACCAACCAGAGCAATGACTTCTGACCAAACAATGACCAAGGAGCCAAGTGCTGAGGAACCACTGAATCCTGTGTGTGCAGGATTTGATTTGCAGCTAGAGTTGTAAGATAGAATTGAGATCAAAGGTATGTGAATATTGTGTTAGGATTGGAAGGCTTAAAAGAATGCCACGACTAAGACATTTGATCAGGGTAATTCACCACTATACTGGGAGAATTATCCCAGAAGCATTCTACTGACAGGAGACTGAGGCATGTTCTTCACTGTGTATTTAGCTAGGATCAAGGTATAGTTGGAACCAAGGCTCAGCTAGGAGCAAGGTACAGTCTGTCTCTCTTGCATCTCTGAACACACGGACTTGAACCAGTTTTGCAACTGGAGCAAAGCAGTAAAACTCTATTAACCTAATTGGGTCTGATGCTCAACCTCAAGGGGTTTGTGTGCTTTGTCTTAAGATTCTTTCTCTTCTTCCGTATTTCTTCCCTTCCCCCCCTGCCCCCCACATGTACCTGGCAGGTTTGTAAAATTTAATATAATGGCTATTTAACTTTCCTTCATCCAGTGGCTATTTTCTGACTGTGAAGAATAGGAATAAGTAGGTCACAGAAAAATACTTTGGATGTTGAAACTCTTGGAGCTTTGTAACCTGTGCTTGTTCAGGAAAAAATACAACCTATTAAGTAGACAAGGTATTGTCCTGTACAAGACCTATTTCTTAATGTCTGGAAGGTCACATAAAGCTACAAATGCATTTATATTTATATGCAGGTGATTTTTTTTTCCCCCTATATATCAACGTAAAGTGGTGCATTGGACCTTGATGAAAGAGTAATTTTTGACATGAAGTTTTCCAGATGGGTAAATGCTTCAGGCTGAATTTTTTTCGGATTTCTTTTGGGAGAGGGAGACAGCACTTTTGCAAATTATAAGAGAAATATAGATTTGCTAGTAATAATAATAAAGCACCCCAAAGAAATAATGAGAATTTCTTCAAGATGCTTTAATATCTTTAAAAAAAGACTTCAAAAGCATATTGTAAAAGATGAGCTTGCTACTGGCAGGAGGCTTATCTTAATGTCTTGCATGTTTTTTTTCTTCAA
>WAAG01089337.1:6483-31796 GCA_013390105.1 Tichodroma muraria
TGGGATGGCGCCCTGCGCGCCCGCCGCCCTCCTCGGCCTCAGCGCGGGGCCGCTCACTCGCCGGGATCACTCCGCACCTCACCAGCCTGCCAGGGTCTCCTCAAATAGTCCCTCCCTGCCGCGCTTCTTTCTCCGCCCATCGCCGCCGCCTCTTGCCCGCCTTCACCCTCCTGTCTTCCTCTGCCCCGCTATCCCTCACTCCCGCTGNCCTCGGCGCTGCCCCCGGCCCACCCTCACCCCGACCCCCGGGACTCCTCCCGACCCACCCTCACACCGACCAGCGGGGCCCTTCCTGGCTCCCAGCGCTGTTCCCGGGCCACCGTCACACCGACCCTCGGGGCTCCTCCCTTCCCTTGCCCAGAGCCGCGCGGCGGTGCCGGGGCGATGCTCCCCTCAGCGGCCCGAGCCTCCCGCGGGAGGTGAAGAGTAGGACGGCGAACACCAGGGAGCTGCTTGGTGAGCCCTGGAAACTGGGAACCGCCTGCCTGGCACCTGCCGTCGTGGCTGGCTGTGCCAAAGTGCGACCCTTCTCCTTCTCCTCGTCCTTGGCAGCCCCAGAACCCCCAAACGCACTGAGGCTTGGCGGGGTCAGACGGTTGCTCTTGTCCCACCACCCACCGACTTACCCCAGCATCATGCGGGCTTTGCTCTCTGCAGTCATGGCCGAAGGTAGGTGAGGGAGTTTATGACCAGTTACCAGCTATGAAAACCAACTGTTCTGCCCTGTTCAATTTCTTAAATAGAAATAGGGCTCCTTCCCCAAGAGTTGACATTGTGAGTTGGAAGCTATTCAATAACCAAGAAGCTAAGGTCCAACATGCAAGAGATACATGAACACCATCTTTTTTTCACTCTCACTCCTTGTCAGCCCATTAGCATTTGATGAGAGAGGTGAAGTTAATGTTAGTGCTATTATACTTCTCCTAAATTAGAGTAATCCTTAGAGGTGGAAACGGTTGCAGTGGTGCTAACTCCAGCAGTTTTTTCCCGAGCATTGTGTTCACATTTTCCCAGAGAGCTCAGCTCTGGGTAACACAAGATTATAGGAGAATCTCTAATACAAAGCTGAACAAAGGACCCCCGAAGACTCAGAACCAGAAGGCAGATTAAAACAATTTCATATACATTACAATTTGAAACTTCATTATTTTCACTTAACCTCATTCATTTTTAATACATGGAGTTGGGAATTACCAAAACTGGGTTAAGTTTCCAAAGGAATCGTAGGCATGGCTTGCTGAGATGATGACTGGGTTCATGATCACCTGGGTTCCTACTGGCACACACGGTCACAGGCTGCAGCCATGGGGATCTTTTGGTGAAGAATGGTCTGCAGTGGGACTGAGGAAACACTGAACAGCCCATTAAACAAGTAGCTAGGAATGAGATGCTGCTACAGCCCCATTCCTGCAGAAATCTGGAATCTCTACTCTCCCTGGAGGACTCAGGACTGGGATTACGCAAGGTCTGGTCTCTCAAAAGAACGAAGAAAAACTGGGGGTAAAGTGGAGACAACTTTTCTTTATGTGGTCCAAAGGGGTCTGAGTAGCATCTGCTCTGTCGGTTTGTTAGCTGCAGTTTAATTTTGGTGGGTTATGAGTTTCTAAATGAGGGCATGTCAGCAGTGTCCTACCAGTGGGACATCAGGACATATCTGTCACCAGCCCATTTTGGTATAGTGAGCTTGTTCTGTCAGCTTCCCTCCCTCACGTTCACTTTAGGGATGCTGATTAATTACATCTAGAGCTCCTATTTTTTGCTAATTTATATGTATTTCCTAAAAAAAAGCCACATACTTTCATCACTTATTGTACAAATTAAGTAGTACCTCTTAAGTAGCGTACATAGTTATAACAGATATATTTTTATACCATTATTAAATTATTTCATTTATTTTTATATCATTAATATTTTAAAGAAAATTGTGGCAAAGAAGCAACAGATTTGTCTCTGAGATATTTTTATTATTAGGAATTACAAATGCACAAAAGTCACTGTGTACTGTGTGCAATCTTAGTAGTCTGGCACTAAGCTGCTGCCATGAACTAGAAAGATCACTGGCTAAGGAAACCGGGCTCTTTTAAAGTATAATTAAAATTAAAGGTCTGTTATATTTCTTCACTCCAATTTTAATAATATACTCCTTCAGGCCCACTCCCAGCTGGCCAAATCCTAATTACAACATCCCATAATTTCTGTAGTAAAAAAAGTATCTCACTTTATGTAAAAGTGCTTTGCCACACTTCTGTCTGCTGATGTCTTTCTCATTTGTACCTTCTTTGCACTGCTCTGTGTTCAAATATCTATTGTTTATAAGACCTGGCTTTGCTGATCCCAAGGGTTGGATTCTTTGCAAGTGTGATCAGCTCTGGAGAGGGAGCTGAGAGTGTTGGACATTTTGGTACAAATCAAAAAATAGGAAAAGTATTTTGCCATCTTTTCTCCACTCTGCAGCCTGCTGAGCTTCCGCAGCTAAAGAAACTGACCTCTGTACTGTCAGCTGTGTGCATGGATGTTTTAACTGAGTCTTTTAACCTTGTTTTCTATATTTAGTTTGGGGTCTCTCAATGAAAAGGTGCTACTGGTCTTATTTAAGGCATTTTTCCTACAGTCTGTAATCTGTTAAAAGGGAATGTAAAAGGTCTCTAATGGTTTGCTGTGTTAGTGTCCCTATGATTAGCTGACTGCTACTCCCCTGCTCCTTTATACAAGGCAGAGCCACAGCACTCAGCAGCTGAGAAGGGTATAATCCCTAGCAATCCTTTAACAATGCAAATGGAAAAGCTCCTGGTAAATGTTTTCCTATTTTTTTCAGAAGCTGCTCTCATCCAAATATTTGGGTTTCTGGCTCATCCTATGGATGGCAGCCTGATGCTCTTTTTCCAGTGTTTGAGAAGAGCCCTGAGAAGAGCTACATTTTTGTCTTGGAGGGGCTGTTATTTACATGGAAAAATGTTGTATGTATGTTCCCAGTCTTCTTCCCACAGAGTCAGCCAAGGAAATCTCACTGAAAAAGCAATGTGCATTTCTCTTAAATGTTTCTCTTAGATTCTTGCTCAACAACAAGTTCACCGTTCAAATCACTGGTTAACTATACGAGTGTTCAATTTCCAAATGTTTGGCCACTTTCCTGTTTTGATACAAGGTAAAAAAGTCACTGGCACATCTTCTGGCCTGTATTAAAAAGCATCCACTACAGGAGACCGGCTTGAGTGGAAACACCCAAACACTTGGAGTGTTCCTCAAAGTGCAGCTCCAAGAAACAAGGAGTCTGTGGGTTGGACTTGCACATCCTTGTGCGTGATCACTGCAAACTGCTGGAGAGCTGCTGCATGTGGCAAAGCTCTGAACGCAGGATGTTGATCCACATCTGTTATCAGCTGAATGCTGCCTGGCACTGTCAGAGCATCAATGTTTTGCCTAACAGATAAATGCAAACCTTAGGAATGCTGGGTCAGCAGTCACAGCACAAAGATGTTTTGGTGCAGCAATGACAGAGTGTAACAACTCCTGAAGTTCTGATTCAGTCTCTTGCGGAGAAAATTTGCATTTCATGCATCTCAACGCCCTCACTGACTGCCCTGTTTGCTTCAGAATCCAGTTTGAAATTGTATTCCTTGTTTTTCAAACCACACCCTTGCTCCTTGGATTTCTTTCCAGCTTGTCTCCTGGAGACGGCGGAGTCTGCCCCTTTCCTTCCCTCTGTCTCTTCTCTCTCCCTCCAACAAACTCCTTGCTGCTGAATCAAGAACTGTCTTCTGTCATTGTCTCCCATCCAGAACTGACTCCTTGTACATGTCCTGCAGTCCTTCATTGTACTGCAGAGTTCCATTCAAATAATGCTCTTTTCGCCTGGAATTCAATTATCCTTTTCCATCTGTTCTTACTGAATGCATAACTCTGAGGTTCTGGATGAGTTTCTTCTGTGGTTTTTGTAAGTCATTGCGCAAGCTCCTGAGAGCAGGCTGGTAAAAACTGTAATGTTTTGAAGAAGTTATTTGAAATATAAAGATTATGTTGCAGAGTTGTTTAATATGTAATTGTTTAATGTCTAATTCATTCTTTGACAGGAAAATTATGTTGTACATGCTTAGCATTTCAAGACAGTCCTGTTATGGTGGATTTTACTCTTGATATGTTCTTGATAAAGGTCACTTTATTAATTTAGTTCAGTATGTTAAACCCCATCCTGTATTCCCTGCACATGAAAGCTCTGCTGGAGATTATCATCTCCGTCTCTCCATCATCTCCACCACCAGGTTTGGATAGCATTTAATGTCAAAATGAACAGGAGTGTCTAGAGGCAGTAGCAGTGCAGGCTGGAGGTCTTTAGGTTCCCCACAGAGATGCCATGGTGATACACAATTTACCTGCAATATGCAAACAGTGTGCTTGTCTTGCCTCCCAGGAGCATTTCCATTTCAAGGAGCCATTTCTGTCCATGAGCAGGATGCCAGGATCGATGCTCTCTGTGCATTCGTGGAGTTGTTTGCTCCTCCCTGGACACTGGTGTTCTTCAGGCTTTGCAACACAGGTGCTGAATTCCTTGCATGGCAGTTTCGTAGCTGAAATTGCAACTCCTCCAGCCCAGCCTTGTAAAAACAGGGGTGTAGCAGCCAGTGACACAAAGCCAGATAAAGGGCAGGGGAGTCAACATCTGTCTTCAAAATCCTGACAGATGCATCAGGGCTGCAGCCTACATCAACCTTTTTAGAAGCTGAATTCCTCCAGAGTGTTTTCTCTGGCAGCTCATTCATCAAGCAGGTAGAGAGTGAACATGTTCTTTGAAAATACAAGCAATGGCAAGATGAGGTAGCCCATATAAATCCAATAAGCATCTCCTGCTAATTTCACTAGGTTTGGAAGGACAGAAACCAAGTTATGTTTATATATAGACCAAGTAAAATTTTAGCTTAAAGGATCTGATCCTTAATTACCATTTAGGTGCAGAACTAGTCACTGTGCATAAACAGGGAATGAAAAAGGCTGGAAAGGACCTGGAGGGGTCTGCTGGTTATCACGAATACCCTACAGCCAGGCCAATGTTGTCTAATTGCAGAGTGATAAGGTGATCTGGTAAATGCTGAATATATTGACTGTTAGGGCCTTTTAGCTATTTCCTTTGAAATAGATCCTTGAGAGGGAAAACCTCAGTGTTCATTTTCTTAACATTATTATATTATCCAGGAAAGAGAATGAAGCCAAGAAAAGCAGAAACCGAGTTACATTTTAGAATATAGTAGTAAACCATAGGGATGGTAAACAGTCTTTTTATTTTCTAAAGGGTATTTACAATATATTTCCCTTTCTCCTACTCCTGGAAAGAACTAAATTCATCATCTATGAATTCCCCCCATTCTCAGAAGGAAGCAAGTCTTTATGAGTGTGCTTTTGCAATGTTTGCCTGTTTCCTTTTCCCCACCACAGTCAGTTTTGAGACCATTGGCCAAATTCAACCATATGTGATGGAGAGGAATAAGCTCAAAGATCCTGGATTCCAGCAAGTTTCATGAGAACAGGCAACCAGAATGGAGAGACTTTTATTTAGAAGGAATGGCTGAAGTGGGAGTTCAGCTTTTATTGGCAAATCTATGAAGCAGTCAGTGCAAATCATGAAAAAAATAAAAATCTTTGACCAAGGTCAGTACCTTCTTGAATTAGTCTTATTGTTCATGAAATATTTTTGTTCCCTTTCCTTATGCCCAAATTCCTGCTTTTATATGAATTTGTACCTTTGTCTGCATTAGCTTTAAATATAGGTTCAGAAATCCTCTCCCAGAAACACCATTATTTTCTGAACTGTGTTCTCCCCTTCAGAAACAGGTTTTTGTTAGACCATGTAATGCTGTTTTATGTAACACAAAGGCCCTGGGTTTTTTTCAGTCAGCTTGTAGGACTTCAGGACGCTGAAGATAAAAGTCACTCTCATTTTCTTATTCACTCCTGGCTTTCTCTGTCTGGAGTTGTTTGTGGAACAGGTTTTAATGGACATTGTCTGCATTTCTTGCTTCTTAATGCCATATACAACCTGAATGCAACAGACTGGCTTTTCTGGAACTTCAGTCTTAACTAGAATATTCAAGATACAAACACAACACAAAGATATTTCCCAGAGAGGTTTGACAATCACACATTTACTACCTTTTAGATTATTGACAACAAGCAAGATGGCTGAGCTGGAATAAAATGTAGGCAAGCACAGGCTTGCAAGCTGGAAGTCCTCATAATGAAATGTCTACCTAAAAAAAAAATAATCCTACTAGTGCTCAGTGCCTACTAGGCAGAAGCAATACATAAGCACTTTGCAACCCTGTGACTAGAATGAATTTAGATGACACAAGATGAATACAGCCGTGCCCCTTTATGCCAGAGCTTTCAGTGTAACTGATGCTACTTGTGTGAGGGATGTTGAAAAAAGGGAGAAAACCTCTGTGCAGAGGCCTTAACAAGCACCAGAGGGAATTTAAAATGCTGTCTTTTTAGGGTATAATTAATCTTTTTAGAAAGATCTTCCTGAATTTAAAGAGTATCTGGTACTTTCTACTTTTCTAAAGGCCCGAGGGATGCCTTGAAACATAAAACATTACATCACACTTTTGGCAAACTGCTGTTCCAGATATGTATTGTATCTTAAGCAAACACAAAAAAAAAAGAAAGGGGAAGCATACAAAGTGCTAGCTAAACCATTTATTTAGCATTTTGTTGTGATGTTTCTTTGCAGATTTTTGGTCCTTATGGAAAAAATGTGACGTAATAAGTACTAATTTCAAAAAGAATACCTGAAGGTTGTTATAGAGTAGCTTTTAGTTGCCTCCTTTTTGCACCAAGCCATACTGCATCCAGGAAGCAAAGGGATCATTTCTACCCCCAGTACCAGAATTTTCCCTCTTTCATCTTAGCTCTCTACAAGTCATTTGCTCCAACTCAACCAGAGTTTAGTGCTTAAAATTCTGGATGGAGTAAGGCTTGAGCTACAGCACACCAAAAGTGAGTCATCTTTGTGTGTTTCTACCCATTTTATGAAGACTGAAACGTGTTAATAATAAGCAGCTTTTCTTTTGTTTCTTTGGTCATGCTGGAAGAAGCAAACTAAAGAATTGAAAGAAACAAGTTTAGTGTTAAGAAATAAGCACTTTCATGGGCCCCAAAGATCCTTAAATATGTGCATATTTCTCTTCTAGCTCAGAATGTGACTGAGACAGCACGTGATGTGTTGCCTGATGCAAGAACTATGTTCAGTTAATGCATATTGCCAAGTCTGTGTCTGCAAACGGGAGCCTGACTTGCTGTATCTGGGCTGTGACTGGTCATATTCCTTCACAAAGGCAGCAAAATAGCAGAATAAATGCTAGAATACAAGGAGCTCTTGAGCTTTTTGATCGATTATTGCAAAATGAGGTAGTCAAATCTAGGCCATAGGATTAAAACACAGCCTGAATGCACTCTCGTTTGTGATATAAATGTTTTGGAATGGTCTGTCCTCTCCCAGTCCACCCACTCATGTCAAAAAATGATGAGGTGGATTTGCTGGTGATGCCAAGGTCGTGGTAAGCTGTGAGCATGGTCTCTGGTTAGGCAGGGCTTCCTGATGCATTCACTGCTGTGTTAACCTCCTCAGCTGCTGGGTTACAAAACAACAAGGCAGCATCTATTACACTGCTGATCTCAGATATCATTTCCTCTGTCATCTCCATTCATAGTTACATATGACATGCAGAATTATTTTCAGCTCTGCTTGGCTTGCATGTAATCCAACTTTACAGCTCCCCCCTGGACTCTGTAAATACAGCAGCAGGAAGAAGCCACCTTTTGCCCCTTTGGGCGAGGACGTGCCAAACATCAATGTGGATGTGTTCCTGAAGACCAAACTGCTTTCTGTAAGTCTGCTCACAGACTTCATAATCCATCTGTTTTCTGTAAAATGCGGTTATTTACAGCAAAGTTCACTTCACAGTACAGTAGCTATTTATGTTGCTATTTCTGATGAGGCTCAATATTGTCTATTTTTCATTATATCTCAATGCTGCCTTTAATTGCCTCTTTCCAGCAATTTTATGTTTTATCCCTCCAGGCTGTTCACACACAGACTTCCCCTTACTTGGCAATCTTCCAGTCATTCCATACTACAGAGGTACTAAAACAGCAGAGCAGTTGATGAGAGTTAAAATAAAACTACATTATGTTGTACTACATGGCCTACAGATGACTGAGCAATTGGACAACAGAGCATCCGAGACTCATCAGAAGTTCTCTTCCTTCTCGACTGTTCATTTTATACTTTTGGGCAGGTACAAAAGGTGCTAGAGGCTTAACAAATGTATCTTGAAATGTTATCTAATGCCTTTATTTATCACTACTCCAGGGAAGAGTATGTTGGAATTAATGATTCTCTCAAATAACAAACAAAAGTTGTTCTCACAGGAATCTCACAGGTTTATCTTCATAACCCTGCCACTTGAGATACGTGGGGAAGCAGAGACATTCCCTGGAGATCTACTGGGGTCATTAACACAGCCAGGCTGACTCAGCAGTACATCTACCTGTGCCCAACTGCAAAGATAAAAGGAAGCTTATATGGTTTTAATGTGGTGCTCAACATAAATACACAACTATTCCCTAAATAAGTACATTCCTAATTTAAGGCTCCAGTGTCTTGCTGTTTAATGCACCCAGACCCCACTGCTCTGTCACTGCCAGTAGCTGCTGGTGTCCAGTAGCACATGGAAACAGCAATGTGGGGCTGTGTCCCACAGAAGAGCTGCTTTGGTTGTGCTCTTCATCCTGCCTCACTTGGGCACAGGTGAAGCCCTTGGGCTCCTGGCAGGCTGCCACTGTAAACCCAGCACAGCTGGCTTGAGTGGAGAGTAAGGCCTCAACATTGCATTTCAAACACTGATTAGTAAAGCAGGTGATTGAAAAAAAAAGGTGTTTGTTTAGCTTATGGAGATTGTGGAAAAGAAAACAGCTCCATAAATCCAAAGCTGGAAATGCTACAGCAGTTGGGTACATCAGATTCCTCTGAATGAGCTTCCCTCCCTCCACCTTCAGCTGCAAGGATGAAGATCTTTCTCAGGCAAGGGCCTGACAAGCAGTTGAAATCCAGCTCAACAGAAAGCCATTCAAAGGGATCAAGAGCAAGGATTCACGTAGCAAAATAAATACCTGGAGATGGAAAAATCTTTCTCTGTTTTTCCTCCCACATATTTTAGAATTATTGTGCCAGGAAATTATTAAATCACACAAGTTTCAGTAATGAATGTATTGCTTGGATGGCATGGGAAATTGCTGAGGGATATGGCTAAGGAAAATAACTTTCCAAAGTCAGTGATGAAAAATCAGATAGATGAACAGACTACAACTTATATGGACTTCTGAAAATAGTACTGGTATGGGAGGATATTCTTCAAATTAATACAAGTGAGCATTAAGAGGAGGTGTGTGCATAGAAAGCAGAGGGATCTTTGTTCAGTATTTTCTGCTGTCATTCAGAACAAAGGTTCCCAGTGATATTTTGGATTAACTGGGAAGACTCTGACACTTAATTAGGAGAGGGACAAATCAGAGCTGCTAAAGCACTTGTGAAGGCCATTTTTAAGTCTTGAGAACAAGGCTACAGTTGCAGTGCCACAAATGCCAGTTCAGGGCACGCCAGAATTGTTCTGTGTCTCAGTAAGGTTGGTGCCTTCATAAGAGACCCCTCACGAGCTTGTTTTCTCACCTGCATTTTGCTTAGCGTTGCAATTCAGTTTTAGGTCGTTCAACAAAAATTAACCCATCACTGAATTATTGCAACTATGTCATTTAGGGAAAAACTCCCTCCTCTCCATCTGGCGATACAGTATGTACTGATGAATATTTTCTACCTTTCTCAGTCACACCTGCACAGGGAGCATGTGGAGAAGAGGTGGGAGGTGGCAGTAGCAAATTGGGCTCTGCATCATCACTGACTGCAGCTGCTTCGCATTCTGAGCACGTGTGGGGAGGATCCCAAAGGCACCCACAAACCCCACTTGCTCCTATCCATGCTGTATGACTGTGTGGAGCTTTGGGAAAAAAAATAAATGCCAGAAATGTCAACGGCCTATAACAACAATGCACAGTGAAGCAGATAAAATGACTCACAGATCTCCTCTGCAGTGCTCTTAGCAGCCTATATACTTTCTGGTAGGAAAATAATCTGGAATTGTCTGAGTGTCCATCAAAATCCTGCCTTTTAAGAGTTCTTGGCTTTCCACAGAAGTCAACTTACAAGTAATAAGTCCTTGGGCATTCAGTCCTGATCATCCTATCTACATTATTCCAGCAGGAAAATACAAGCTGATGTCGTTCCTCACAAAGCTTTCTCCATGGGCAGGTAGATGCAATTGGGTTTCAACCTTTGCTTTATTACATGACCTATTTATAGCAAACTGCTGGAGTTTTTTGCTACGTCTCTGCCCAGTCTTCACTCAAAGAGGGAAAGAACATTGTGTCATAATCATCCAAGAGGATCAGTGGGCTGAGATGTAAACAGGTTGGCCAATCCAGGCACAAGGAAATGGTGAAAATAGGGCCATAAAGTTAAGACTTTGAAGACCTGAGGTTAGGAGCACTGGAATGCAGTAACCCAGCACTGACAGTACCATGGATTTTACTGGGACCCAAGAGCAGACTGCATCACCACACCTTGCAGTTGCTTCACACAAGGCAATCCCTGCAGGAATTTTTCTTCAAAGGCACCCAGTCAACAAACATTACTTGCAAACAAACAGCACAGAAATTCTAAGAGAAACCTGGGGCTCAAATTGTAGGGCAAGCAGGTCAGATTTTATTACCTACATAATTTGAACTCAATTAAAATTGGCAAAATCAATACACCAATGAGAGCATACAGAAAAAAACCTCCCCACTAAGCTATTTTTTTCCCATAGGTGGAGACTGGGTGAATTTAAAGGATGAAAGAACAAGGAAGAAATTGGGAAAGACATTGGAAATGTTCAGTGAGAACTGATTTATTAACTTGTCTAAATGTAGAGAGAGATTAGAAGTCAGGAATAAAGAAACCAGACTTTACCTAGTTCACAAAATACATAATGTCAGTAAGAAATTTTGTGGAATAAAATCAAAGGAAGACAAACTGTGTAATTCTTCTCAACTGCCCTAACATGTTAGATGTGAAATTATGAACTCTTTTGGGCAGTGGCTCCCACTCTAGGGCTGTCAGCACCTGACATCCCCATTCCTAACTCTCATCTTTCTACACTGGAGGGTTAATGCCCACATGGTGGGTGGCACATGTGCATGGCCTTGGTGGCACACTCCATACTCACACTGCCCTTGCTGGCTCTGGCAGGCTGAGAGACACCCCAGGGCTGGCCACAGGTTTGTTCAAGTGACAGAAATTCAGCAGCTCTTCAGACTGCTGGCCTGGGGTAGAGCTCAGCATTGGCCAGTGACTGCTGTCCATTAACAGAGAGAGCAGATTTACAGTTAATGTGGAGGAAAAAGGAGTCATCGGTCATAGAGATGCCAAGGAGGCCCGCTGTTTTCCACAAAATAACCACAGCTAGAACTGGAAGCCCATTTTCTAGAAGGTTCTGCCTCACCACCAGCAATGTCACAGTCCAGCTAGACTTTATAGTGGAGGCAGGGCTGCACAGTCACTGTACTTAGTAAACCATGCCTGGCATTCAGGGATCTTCCTGATTTGGCAGCCTGTTTATTCTGGGGGCACCTCCCTGCTTGCTTTCAACTAAACCCTACCAATCCTTCAGTTCTAGCCCCAGTGGGGTTGTGCTTCGTATTTTCCCAGTTTGGGAATTTGTAATAAATTTATTTGGAAGCAAACAAACCAACCAATCAACCAAAATGAAACTAAAATTGTAGAACTCCCTCTTAAAGCCAAATCTCTTTTCAGAAGCAGGGAGAGGGGCAGGCAGAACTTCATTCCAGCAGCCCCTGCTCTGCCTGGTGTCAGGTACTTGGATGAGCAACCTTTACCTCACCTTACTCACTCATCCCCCAGGAGGGCAGAGACTGCACTGTAAGCAAGGAAGTCCTTGAAAAAACACAAAGGGTTGAAATGCCTGACCAGCCATAAACAAACAGCTGTGAGAAATACCCTTACGACTCTGAAACTGATTCTCATGCCAGCAGAACAAGCAAACTATTAATATTCCTAGCAGAGATCCAGAATCCTCTGCACTGCTCCATTCTCTATCATCTCCTGCTGTGCTCTCTGTATTATTTTGATTTTTCTATATGCAACAATTAAGTGCAGAGATGCAAGTGCTCTCAATTCCCATTTATTGAAGAACTCTCAGCAAGAAGGCAGCAAACCAGTTATCTGAATTTTAAAAAAAAATCGTCATTCTCTCTATTAACTTTCGCTTCTTCAGAGCTTTTGTAATCAATAGCACTTCTGGATCTCTGCTTTACAGTATCAAACAAAATTAAACTCTACTGCAAAAAAATTCAGAAGCCAAGTTCCTCCCTTCACACACAAGTAAGAAGCTACCTGAAGGTCAAGACATTCACAAGTTTTTTACTATCATCAAATTTGGGACCACACAAATGCCACAAGGTTTTCAAAAAGGTTTGTATCTTTTTTTGCCTTACCTTCCCCCTGTTCATGCACACATCCAGTTATTGATATTCCTGATAATACCAACACTCTGGCAAGGTTACTTTTTAAGCAACATCTGGAATTATTTTATCATCGCAAATAAATTCTTTTGCAAAAATAAATGCGGTTTACATTCCTCTCTCAGGAACTAAGAAAATCCACTCAAGAATAACATAGAAATGTCATACCCTCTTTTATTCTCACAAAACAAAACCCAGTAGCTGCAAACTTATGTCCATGCTGGTACAAACTTAATAGAGTAGGTCCTGTGTTTTAACAGATACTATGGGGGAAGAGTATCAAGGAAGTTGTAATAAAAAAAAATGTGGAAATAAATGCAACAACTCTTCATTAACAATAAGCACCTTTTATTGACTGTCTTACCATTCAACAATCATTCCATTCAATCTCTTAAACTCCTGAACTACAGTCCAGTTTAGCATTTAAATAAAAGATAATGCAATTTGACTTGTACAAAAAGTGTTATACCTGTGTGGCACAGAATTAAAATTCTATTTAAAAAAGCCATAGACACAAATAATCACTACCTGTGATTTGAAAATTAAGTCCTATGTATTTCAAAGTCAAAATTAACACATATCCTCCATATGATGTTATGCTTGTAAAAATGCCTACAAAAATGTTTGTTCAGAAGGCAGACTGGTTGGAAAGTATTTTCTATTTCACCATTTAACAAATGACATCACTTCACAAAAACTACTAGGCAAAACAATATTTCAGGTGAATTTCACACATTCAAAGAACCCCTGACATCATCGTGTCCCAAAAATTTCAGTAGGGCCAATACAGCTCAGCACAGCAAAAATATCTGTGTAGTACAGACTAAAGTTCAGCTACTATCATTTGTTACAAGATTTAATTCAATGCTCAGGAAATTAAAAATCAAATACACCTAGGAGTCTAGTCATCAGATACTGGTTATTCCCATTCTTTTTCCTTGCTGCTTTTAGAATTTTATGTCTGTGTTATGAAGGGTATATGCTACTTCCCAGTGTTTAAGATCTCTTCAAAATTGATTAGCAAACTTTTTGAAAAAGTGGCAAATTGCCTTTTATAAAGAATACTTACAATTTTTGCCATCTTCTTCTGACCTTATTAAACTTCTACCCAAGCCAATAAAATAAACCAGAGCTATTTTGCTGCAAGAACACCAGCTTATATGCCAACATGAATGTGCAGCCAAAATAATTTATTTTATCAAAAATTAGCACATGAGTGCAAATTAAACTTCTTCTGAAAGTCCTGGACTTTACACAGTTTAAGTTTTTCAACAATATCCAAGAAGAAATAAAACTCCATCTCAGGAAACAGTAAGAAAAGCTACTGAAGTAAATCCTTCATTGTACATGCAAAATGGCATTTCCTGGAAAAGCAAAAATCATGTGGTTATTTTCCTTTAAATTTCCTTTTCCCGTAGGATGGAAAGTTATTCCAAAAGATAAAAAAGATCATCACTATTATAAAATAGTGGTGTCTCCTCATGTCAGTTAGACTTAAGTTTGTTATCAGCAAAAATCAATATGAAAGCAGAGACAAGCAATTCAGTTTGTAGCAGAAACTCTTTTATATCCATGCACCATCTTTTTCCCCCCGCAACAGAAGCCCAGTGCAGGAAATGATCCTTTAAAACAAGGCCATTAAAACCAAACAAAAATAATAAATAGAACAAGAAAACCTAAGCCAAGGCAGGCATACATTATTGAGGCAGTGAATGGGATTGTTAGAAGACATGAGGAGTTAGATCTCTGTATAGATCCCACATGGCTGAGGTGCTGCATTTCTACTCTGCTTGGATAAGGGCATCCTTAAAGCACAAATAGGGATTTATTTTTTATTCCTAAAGCAGAAATATGGATTTATTTTTTATTCCCCTTCCCTGCCTGTGTTTTTAAAGGCATCAAAGATATCCAGGATGCATTGAATATTTCATAAGGCCAATACAACTAAACACTTGCTCAAAAACTTGAGTTGATTTTGTGAAATAATTTAGACTAAAAATGGAGTAGCTTACATCAGAAAGGCAGCACACTTCACACTTAAATGAAAGATTTTTCCTTGGATTCAAGCTCCAGATTTCTTACAACACATAACACAACCAGATCCTCCAGTCACATTTTTCCTCCATTTGCCATAACTTAGTCAAGAAAGTCTCAGTGTCCATCCTTGTTATCAGTTACTTTAGCAAACACTGAGTTATGACACAGTTGCTTACAGGTAAAGGCAGATTTCACTAAAAGGAGCGTATTGAAACAAATAAGAAACTAAACCAGGTATAATCAAAATTCTGACCTCCCTTCACTGAGGTACTTAACATATGAATACTAACAACTGTATAATTTACGAAATAAATGTATCAACTGTCTTGAGACATCAAATCATATAATAAATATTCTAACTGAGTAAGAGAATTAATCATGGTATAAACCCAAATAGTAAAATGATATATTAATATTAATAGACTACTTATAATTCTTAATGTGCATAAATAATACAAATTGAAAAATTAAAAAGCAATTACAGGTACTCAATTGCTCTTGAAGTTTTACGTCCCTCCAAAAGAGATTTTTTTGGGGGGGACTGAAATCAATGCCATCAGTAACAGAGGAAACAGAGGCTCACTTTAAATCTAATTCACAACTCAACCCTGCCAGTATGACAGAAATAGTATTTTTTCCATAATACTATGTCCAATAAGTGTAGCTTTTTTAGTGATTTGTATTTCTACAAGTGAACTTTCTGGAGACACAGTAAAACAAGAAAGGCTCAGTTTCCCTTATCTCCTTAACAACTGGATGCACCTTGTGTCAAGTGAACTCAAAGTAACAAATCCCTTGAAAAAGGAACGAGGGGGGTGTGAATGTGACATCCATAAAGACAGGCTTGATAGCCCAGAACACCCAAGTCTTTCATTAATTCATAAGGCAATCTGGCATTAGTTCAAAGTAAGTAACAACCTCTGCCTAGCCACACACTGTCACTTGTGATGTTCCAATACTGACACAGGTCCCTTGGCCTCTCCAAACAGGAGTACCTTGCTTGTTTTTCAAGACAGACAGCAACTTCTCGCTGTCATGTCTTCAGGCTGGAGCAGAATCGTGATTATTTTGTTCTACAGTGACCCTTACAAAAGAACAAAACAAAGTGAAAGGCCAAAATTCTATCTGGAAGACTCAAAAATAGTTCTGGGCTTCTCTCCATTTGCAGGAATTATTCATACCTGCTGAGCCAACACAGATGCATGTGAACCATAATGGAGTTTCTTAACAGTCACATTACTCAGCAAAGCACAGCATCCGCTCCGTCTGTAATCACATCTGAAATAAATGCTAAAGAACAATCTTTTACAATCTGTTTGTGCACTATCAGATCAACTCTCCATTTCTAAAATGGAAGCTGTTTTTTCAAATAACCACCTAAATGAATAAGGTGACAAAGAGTAGAAAATTAAAAACAGAGGATGAACATTTCTGCAGAAGAATCTTTAAGAGCATATACATTTAAGTCCTGATTTTGTTACCCGAACTTTTTGGGTCAGTGCCAATGAACATTTCTTGCAGACCATGAGATACCCTTAGAGATCTTTACTGGCAAAACTGTAAAGGCAAGAGTATTTAGTTACCCAAACATAAAAACCACAATTTGTGGATGCATCATTTGGGCAAAGTCATCTTAGGAAAGGGAACTCACACAGGATATTACCATTACTGCATGACACCCTTGATATTTTACAACTTCCATGGAACAGTTTACTCCTTAAGCCCCAGAAATGCTGGAGAACAATCACTTAAAAATATTTTTACAGCTGGAAATCAGCATTTTTTCTGAATTTAACATATCTGTAGGTAAACAGAATTAGCAACATTTGTTCTGAACAAAGCAGCACATTCTGTTCCCCCTGCCCCCTCCCCAAAACAGAGGCAAAAATGCAGTTCCTTTTCTCATCACAGCTCCCAGGCCAGGGACACTGCAGCTTTGTGGAGTGCGAATTCCTCCGTGCACATGTCGCAGTTACTCAATTGAGCGGGGCATCCTGACCCAATGCTGACAGATTTTACTCCACATGCACTTTTCCCATGTAGACTAAGAGGAAATGTAAAGTATTGTGCTGACTTAAGGCTATGTAATTTTAATGACAACAAAACCAGTAACACAGCAGAGAAAAAAGAGAAACAGATACCGCCCAGGATTTTTTTTAAGAGATCGGTTGAGATGAGGCATTCAGGATGAGCCAACACTGGACAAAAGAAATCCTAAAAATTTTTTAAAGCTGTCTGACTTTCCTATCAGTGTTTTTAATGTTGACATCCAGTGTCTCTACTTTCTTTGTGAGCCGATCCAACATATCATCCTGCTCTTCTATTTCAGTCTGCAGGCCAAGAGCAAGGCTTTTCAGACGACTCAGCCCAGAAGACATCTCATCTGTCAGGGTAGAGAGGGACCATAAGGAATCAAAGAGCTGTAACACGTATTATCTAAATGGACACTATCAGGATTTCCTTCTTCTCCAAAACCCTGGGTTAGAAAACGTTAGATACAATTCCTCAAGTCTGAGTGTTCCTCTGAAATAGAGGAAGCACTGGTATGTTCATAGTTGTACTGTTACTACCAGAAATAGCCACTTCCTCCTTTTTTACATTTTACATTTGGTGTTAAACAAATGCTTGACACCAAATTGGATCTTTATCAAATGACGTACCCGGTAATGTAGTTTTTATCTTTTTTTTAAAAATGTATCTCATAGAAAATGTGGAACACATTTTGTCTGCACAGCATACACAGTACGCTCACTACCTCAATTGTTCTTCTTTAAACTTCATCCAGAGATGATACCAGCACCGAAGATTTAAGCAGTTATTTATCAGAGATGAAAAACTCCCATTTCTAGATTTTCTAATTGACCAAAAGGCGACAATTTCACTGCAAAATTGATTGGTGCAAATGCTTTTTGAGATTAGTAAGTTTTCCGCAGCTTTTGAACAGAAAAAATGTACTTCCACTAGCTCTGTGACCAACTATTTCTCTTTGATTTATTCCTTTCTGATTTTTTTCCAATCTCTTCTTTCCAGGTCAGCTACATAGTGACACATGTAAGCAAACAGGCACTTTGTCTATATGCTACAGAACAAAGGAAGGCAAACTCAGCTGAATAGTTTTGAGAAGCAATAAAAGAAATGTAGCAAATCCACAAATATTTAGTGACTTTAAATTCTTAGAAATTTTTAGCAAAACATGTATTTCAAAAGCTGTGCATTGCTTTAAATTATTTGGGTCTAAACTGATGTACCATGCAGATAGTTTTGAAATGCAAATACAAGCAAATGATTTTTTAAATTATCATCAAATTTTGCATGTTAACTAAACAAAAAACTGGTGGCAATATATCACTTTAATAATTTTGTCAGGTTTAGGAATCAAAAATTCTCAGCTGCATGACATCAAATAGCTTCAGTTTCCTCACTCACCTAAGTTGGTATCAATTTTCTGGTGGTAAGCTCGCAGTTGTTGGTTCTTTGGGTAGGCATCCGTTTGCACTGAAGAAACTAAATCTGCTTTGTTGAAATCATTGTCTGTTAAGAGTATAAAGTACAGAATATTATATAATGAAAAAGTATGTGAGAAGAGGTTCTGAAGTTTCGGCAAGGCCGTTAAAAACTAATTTGAACACAGCTGCCAGGTAATCACACAACCAGAGTATCAACAGCAGTCCGAGACAACTGTCTGTAGGCCAGCTCTCAGAACACTTAAGCTACAATTATTCTCTTCCGGGCTCCCGCCTGTAGTTCTAGTGGGGAGTTGGGAGAGAAAACCAACCCGAGCCCGCAGCGCACATGCAGGTGCGGCAAAGGGCTGGGACGCGCAGGGAGCGGCAGCCGCTGAGCCCCTCTGCCCTCTGCTGGACAGAGCCCGGCACTACACGGAGTTGGATGGGATCGATTTCCCCAAAAGCCTTCATGTCGTGACTCCCAGAACATCGACATCCTGCTGCTTTCCCACTCTTACTGCGTTAAATAACCGAGGCTCACTCTATAAAGAAACAGTTATTTAGTACGAAAAAGCCCTCACAGAAGTTAACAGATTGAGAGAAGGGGGAACGAGGCCAAACTCCATATGCCACCTTCTGAGAAGCAAGAAATGACTTCAGTATGAAGGGTTAGAATCCATGCTTGAAATAACAGTGACAATGTATCTGAAAACTATGATGAACAATGGTTAAAAGGAGAACCTCTGAACGTGTAACATTTTGGCAAACTTAGGGAAACCCTTTGTGCATTCTCTATGCAAATATAAGCACTGGGTGCCTTTAGTCTTCAGTGGGTATAACATCTTCACTACAGAGAAGTTTAATGGAAACAATTCCCTAGAATTCAAAGCATAAAGGCTGGGATACAGATCTCCAGATGTTAGGCAGTAAGGTAAGTCAGCAGCTGGGCAGGCTGAAGGGTCTCTGCCTTCATCACTCTGCAAATTTGCCCCACATGGATGACAGGCATTCAGTGTAAAATAAAGTTAACAAACCTGAATTATCTAGCTTCCTTAAATTTGGATGGCTTTCCTGGTATTTTGACTCTTGTTCTTTACTAGACATCATTGCTTCTTTTAACCTAGTAAAAAAAATAAATAAAAAGAAAGCATTGCTATTGACCTCAGCATTAAAGAAAAAAAGGTAGCTAGACCATCTCAGGAGTTTACAAGAATCAACAGATGTTTTACTTTCTGATTTTCTGGTGACATTTCAGAGATGCTGTGGGAGACAAGTCTCAAAACCAAAAAGGTGTATGTTATTTACCTGCTGTTAGCATAATATTCAGAGGTTCCATTCTGCTCTGGCTTGCTTTCTGGAGGTTTGGCTTTGAAGTAGTTTACCAAGCCCCCCCAAACACTCTTGATGCTGTTTATGTGCCTTTGACTCGTTTTCAAGTCCTGGTCCATTTTATCCACCATCTGCTCCGTGCGCTTCAGAGCCTCTCCCTGACGGACGAGCTCCTAACGGGCATTGACAGAGACAAGCAGATGATAAAGCCAGGATAAACTGAGACACCAAATAATTAACACTAAAGGTGACAATCTAAAGAAAAATAACAGCGTTCCTTCATCTGTGCACATTATTTCTGAGGGCAAACAGCTTTTTCCCTCGTTCCACTTCCTCTAGGGCATTTCAGTCAATAGTTGCTTGTCAGCCACTGCATTAACCAGCTGTAAAATCCTCATCCCTGGGATGTGCCAGGTTCCTGGCACCTACCACAAACAACATCCAGGAGTTTTCTGTCCTAGCCTTTTGTCAAGCTGACATTTGCATCTATGGCTGACCACCAGATCGGTGATGTAGTGGAAATGCACAGGTTTATGGCAGGGGAATGAGCAAGAAGGACAATTTCTAATTATGACTGGCACCTTGATTGGGAAGGGATTCTATTTTCACCTCACTGGGATGTTTCTGATAATTTAGAAATAGAATAACCAAAGGAAATAAACACAAACAGAATTTCTTCAGACTTTAGGAACATTTTCATTAATTTTAGCAGTGCAGGACTTTGGAATTTTTATATACAGAAGTACATTATTTTCTAATTCAGCAGCCCAAGCACTATTCCAAAGTAACACAAAGATTAATGCTGGCAGGAAAGTTGCCTGCAGCTACTACCAGTGCAAAACAAAGAACTTGTGTTCATATTCTTGCTAAACTCTGGGAGATTTTAACTGAATATTCTTTTTTCCCTCCCCTCTCAATAAAGCACAAAAACACAGACTTCAAGTTTTACCACAGGCCCTGTGTCAAGCCTGAATTATTAATTCCTCGTTTGTGATTTCCTGGACAAACAGATCACGAGTCTGAAAGTTCACAGAAGTCCCACCAAGAACCCCCTGAACATAAGAACTGGCTGCAGTTTGGGGATGCTCTGGGGTTAATTTAGGCAACCACATCACCCAAGGAACATCCCATTATAGCAGGTGACACAATGGACAAGACCTTTATGAGCCCGAGCACGAAGTGCTGAAACAGCCGGAGGAATGAAGGAAATGATTAATCAGGGTGAACCGAAGCACATCACAAACAACTAACAGGGAAGGCCCTTCATCTAACCAAGAGAACTGCTAAAAACATTTTAGTCAGCTAAAAATTAGTAAGAACTGTTGAAAGCAGCTGAAAACACGGCCGAGTGCCAGCCGCATTACTATTTAGACACACAGGCTGCATATGGGATCTTTCCCCCAAAACCCGAACCAGAAACCACCACCCAGAAAACACAGGGACAGGCTGGCTGGAAAACACCGAGTAAAGAGGGCCTTTTCAGGAGACTGTCCGGGGGGACGGGGAGAATAAGCCTCCCCTCTCGGAGGCCTGAGCGACAGGGGAGCGCTCGGGCCCTGCGGCCGCTCCTCCCCAGCGGCGCGGGGGCGAAGGCTCCGCTCCGGGCCCCGACCCACCTCGGAGGCGGCCACGCCGATGCGCTCGGACTCGTAGAGGAGCGACAGGGAGCGGGTGGTGCTGTCGGCGGTGGCGGCGGAGCGGCGCAGCACCTCCTGCTGCAGGTACCGCTGCCGGTCCGTGCCGCCCGCCCCGCCGGGACCCGCCGGCGCCACATCCTCCTCCTCGTCCTCCGCGAACGGGTTGTAGCTCCTCGGGAGCGCCGACATGGCACCGCCGACCGCGAGAACGTCCGCGAGGAGCACTCGCCCCTCACAGAACCGCCCAAGCCCCCGCCTCGAGCCGCGGCCGCTCCGCCGCTTCCACCCACGGCAGCGAGCGCCGGGCGGAAGCGCTGGGCGCAGCCACCCAACGCCGTCCCCCCCGCGCGGCGGGGTGAGCGCGCCGCAGCGCCCGTTGATAGCGGACAGGCGGCTGGGCGGAACCACTGCGGCGAGGGGGGGGGGAAGAATATGCGGGGGAATGGCTGCGCAGGGAGGGCGAGCGGAAGTGAAGCCGAGTCGGGCGCTGCCATCTTTGCCGCGTGATTGGTGCGCCGTGCTCCCGCGGGAGGCGCTGATCTCGCGGGCGGGGGAGGGCCGGCTGGCCGGCACCGTTCCCACACGACATGGCGGCCGCGGCGGTGGCGGCGGCNGCCACCGCGCGCGGCTTCTACTTCAACACGGTGCTGTCGCTGGCGCGGTCGCTGGCGGTGCAGAACCCGGCGCCTCTGGAGAAGGTGAGGGGCGCCTGTGGGGAGCGGCCGTCACGCGGGGGGCTGCGTGTGTGCGGGCTGCGGGGCTGTCACGCGTGGGAGCCGCGTGTGGCGGGGGGGCCGTGCCGCGGAGGGGTGGCCCCTGTGCACGGCACTCGCGAGCAGCCCGGTCGCCGCCGTTCGTGGCCCCTTCTGTGCGCTGTTGGTGCCGTGTGGGGTGTCTGGCCGCCCCCTTGGCACTGTCACGCGTGGGTTAGGGACAGCGAGCGTGCTCGCGGGCCGGGAGATGCCCCGGGGGATGCGGCTCTGCCTGGGCGGGACTATCTGTGAGCTCTGAGGGAGGTTCTGTCACCCCAGCTTCGTCCGGCCCTGCGTTTTGGGCAGCTGGGCCTCAGGGATGCTCGTGTGGGCCAGCTTGGCCCAAAAATTCGGGTCAGCAGCGCACCCTCGGGGCTAGGAACTGGATCTTGCTGCGTGTCCCCCAAGTCTGTAGAATATGGTCTTGTGGGAGTAATTAGTCTTAACCTAATTAGGACTGGTTGCTTTCCTCCACGTATCTGGCTAAATCCGGGCGACGCAGTCAGTGCCGGGTAAAATGTGGGTGAGATAAAGCTCTGCTGAAGGGAGAACCCCGGGGGTCCGTGTCTGGGCAGTGCCCCTGAGGGGCTGCCCCGCTGCCGGGGCGGGTGCTTGTGCTGCTGCCCGCAGCAGGGATGGACAGCCTGGTGTGCTGGGACTGGGCACGAAGTGACAGCGTGATAATCGTGACTAAATAGCTGAAAAAAGCACCGCTCTCTGCTGATGGAAACTATAGGGCTTGTTCTGGGCCAGCTGTTGCAGCCTTCTTTTCTTATTTCTTGTTCTGGAAATGTACCATTGGTGTGACAGCCAACGGTGAATACTTTTTCTGCGCCCTGCTGTTGGTTCACAAATATCCAGGGATTTTATTTTTTTTTCCAGTTTGACGGAATACAGCAGTTCAATGATAGTAACAGTTCGTATCTGGCTAAAGTTGCTCACTCATGTTATTGCAAATGTAACCTGACGTGGAAGACACATATCAGCAGTCATTTTCCAAAGTTCATATTTCCTCTACTGTATTTGATATTGAGCAAGAGGATTATCTGTGTTGTACTACAGGTCTTGTAATTAGGAGGTCTGGGAGTTGAAGGACCAGAATCTTGAATTCCACTGACCATCCAGTCAATTCTTCTAATCCTCTAGGGAGGTTGTTTCTTGCTTTAGAAATTTCAAGGTGGGATGTTCAGAGAGTTATCTAGATAGGAAGTGACTTGACATTCAAATATTGGTAAGTCAAACTTATTTATTATGTAGACTGTTTTTAGATAATATTTATTAACATTAAGGAAAATTATAAAAAGACAACATACTTGTTGCATTTTCCCATTTATTAATAATTCCATAGAAGAGCAAAGTATTTTTGAGGTTTGATATATTCTTTAAATGTGTGTTTGTTAAGTATGGAGTACAGTAATAGGTGAATAGTGAGAAAATATTAATTCTGAAAACTTCATCTGTTATGTTGAAAGGATTTGAGCAGGAGTCATACGCAGGTTGGTAGCAGTTAATTATTCAGTGCTGTATATGTAGAAGGCATTGGTGCAGCTATAATCAAAGCTCCATCCACCTAGTTTTTGTTTACAGGAATTGGGTAAATATAATAAAAGTGCCTGCTGCACATTTCCTGCACATCTAAAAGTGAAGTAGTGGAATGAAGGCTTTATCATACGTCAGTATTTTGATCAAGTGTTAAAGAAAACCTTTAAATTAACCCGTGTTTTAGAAAAAATGTTTGATATCTACTTGGGATTTTTCTGTCTTTTTCTGGTTTCTGTCACTCATCACTCTTTCCTCACTCGTGGATGTTCTCAGTGAGATTGATGACTGAAGGAGGGTAACGTTGCAGAACGTATTCCAGAAGATGGAGAGACCACTGTGCATTTCAAACAAGCTTCAATTTGGTTTCCAATCTTGTTCCATTGTTCTTTCCCTCTTCTGTTTTTCAGGTACAAAAGCTGCTCTGTATGTGTCCAGTGGATTTCCATGGGATTTTCCAGTTGGATGAACGTCGCAGGGATGCTGTTATTGCTTTAGGAATCTTCCTAATTGAATCTGACCTTCAGGTATTTTTCCCACTTAGGCTACCTATTTGCCTTTAAAGATCTTGGATTAATTCAAGTTTAGTTGTTGAGTGAATGAAAAGTTGGTATTTGCTTTTCATAAAAGTAGATAAAAAGATCAGAGATAAGGGATGGATGCAGTCAGAAGAGCAAGGAAATACTGATAAGTATGATAGGCAGTAGCCATGGCACAGACACAGCCAAACTGCTGCCTTGTTTTCTGGTCATCATGGCTTAAGCAGAGAAAGGAAAGAGTATTCAGGAGGATTTACTCAACCCAGATGTGTCATTGCATGTTCTTCCTCACATGCTTCTGACTGACAGGGATGCTCCAGTGCACTCCTGAAGGCCAGGTTTGCAAATAGGCCCTTTCATGCCAGGATAAACAGACAGACAGGGCACACAGGCTGCATTGTACACAACCATCCCTTCTGTGTCTGCCAGCAGGGCCAGCACAAGCTGGTTCTCTTCCCTTTGACTGCTGGGCCTGGTGTTGCTCTGTGTGGAGGAAGGGAAGCATGGACAGAGTCCCAGGTCCAATGCTATTAGACTTCACTTGAAATTCTTTCATATTGCTAAGGTTTGCATCAGGACTGAATTGCCTCCTGTTTAGCATTCATGTGCTGTGGTGCAGCTTCCATGGATATTATTGACCTTGTTCTTTTTTCTTTTTGTGTTTGTTTGGGGTTTTTTAGTAAGGGAGCTGTGCTGTGCTCTGATTTGCAGGTGAGGGAGCTGAAGTGTTACGTGGATGTGTTAAGTGATTTGCATAAGGCCATGGGATGCATCACGTGTACTGAACTGGCACTGGCACTCTGAATTTCTAGCTGTCTTAAAATTATTTCGGGAGCTTGCTGTCAATTAATAATATACTTGGGGTTAGGTACTGTTCTGGAACTTTATTCTCCAGCTTTTGCAGAGAATGAACTGTTGCCTGGAGTGAAAGGCTTGGATTTAAGGCGCTGAGTTGGCTTACTTTCATTTGCTTGTTTTGAAATCACTTTTGCAATAGTCAGGAAGCCTGTGGAGTAATTATTAGAAGCAAGTTCTGTGTGTGCTAATGTAATTTTGCCACATCTCTAAAATATCTTGAGATTATATGGTTTAGCTTTTCTTCACCATTTTAAATAGAATATTTTGTTCTTTAGCACAAGGATTGCGTGGTTCCTTACCTTCTGCGGCTCCTGAAGGGTCTCCCCAAAGTCCAGTGGATAGAAGAAAGCAATGCACGGAAAGGCAGAGGTGATGTTTGGATTTTTTTGATCTTTGTCATGGAATGCCAGCCAGGAAATAGAAATAGCAGAGGTTGTTCAGGTCATGGTTCAAGGGCGGGGGAGAAGTCCTGCTATATTCTTACTTAGCTCCTGGCTTGACAGCCTTTAATATTGATTTTTTTTAGAAGCCAAAGGAAGTTGAATAGATCCC
>WAAG01089338.1:2587-24889 GCA_013390105.1 Tichodroma muraria
TTTTGAAAGACAACATGTGAAATTGCTGAGAGCAGAACATTGGCTAAATAGGTGCCACTTGTTCTTGCCCCAGATGTGAAGGAGCTGGTTGCTCTCAATACAAAGTGATTAATGATTGCTTGCAATCAGCCCTGGAAATCATTGGCATTGAGTGACAGAATGATTCTGTGACATCACACAGCCTCACATCTGATGCTTCTTCTCGGCCACGCCGCTCCTCGTGTTGCCATTTTTGGCACCATGAGCGGGCTCAAAGAAATTATGGCCTTTATGATGTTCATGAATAAACAAGTTTTCACATGAGAGAGGTTCCTATTTCTTTCTGCCAGATATATTCTTCTGTTCACTCATGACCTCTCCCATACCCACTCCACCTTGTAGGAGCCCTGCATTGTACAAAGGGTCTGACATATTTCCATCTCTGCAGAAAAATACTTTGTTGAATCAGTCCTGGCACACCTGACTGCAACCAGAACTCTCTTCTTCTCTGTCACATCCAAACGATGAACCTCTACCTCACAGCAAAGATTCACATTATTTTAGTTAATTGCAGTTAATCTTTGTAGTTGCTTTATTAAATTTCTTGCTGTTTTTACAGTGCACAAGGTCATCCAGTTCTTCCTCTATTAAAACCTCCTGATACTGAGAAGCTCATTAGTCCCCCAGATTAATCATGGAGTGTCATTCGAGCAAGCAAGAAACAGGCAAGAACTCTGATATCTCATAGCTTTCCCAGCTGAAATCCCCCAAACATAATAAATAAGGGAAAAAAAATTACAAAGGATTCTAGAGTCAAGCATTCAAGTTATCAAATTCTTCTTAATCCCATCAAGTTGTCTTTTATCATCAAAACTTCACATCTAGAAAATAGAAATACAACCTCTGGGTTCTGCATTCATATTAATTAGAAGCCAAAGAGGATTTCATGAAGAAGTAGCTGGATGCTCATAATTCAGTATATAAAAGTGAAACTCAGCTTGATAAACCTGCTCCCTGTATTTCCCTATCAGCATTTTGCTTCAGTATAAATTGTATAAGCATAAACAACAGGGAAGAACTCCTGCTTGATAAATAATCTGAGGGAATTTTATGGAGGTTTTTTGACCCAGTCTGCAGCGGATCCTTGTGCTCAGTGCCCAGCACAACCAGTATGACCAGTATGACCAGTACAGGGCAGGCTGGTGTGTGCTGGGAACCACAGCAGCAGGGACAACTTGGAGGGAAATGATGCTTAAGTCTTAGGAAAAGATGGAACAACATCATAACTGTCAGAGTAATTTTCCACCTTGGTAGCTGAACACCTGAACTATTGCGTGTTTTTGCAGTGGAATTATTCCCAGTTTCTCTCTGCTCAGGGCTGAATCAGCTCGGAGATGTGTCATAAACAATGTTTGCCTCAAAGAGCCATGTGGGCCAGCGCCGAGGAGGGACTTAATGAGGAGACAGTAGTTCCATAAAAAAATAAAAATAAAGAGCTTGATTCATTTTCTGTAAACATCTGAGTTGTAAATAACTGTAGGCAGGATAGCATTAGACTGCTTCTGACTTAACGTCATAAAGATTGAGTTCTTAATTTTAATTTAAAGCCACCATAAATTTCAGTTTGCATGGGAACATAATCTTATAGTCTGTTAGCAGGTACCTCAGAAATGTAGCACAAATTATAACATTCTCACACTTTTCACAGGAAAAACTTAGTAAACATCTGTATTTGTCAGGTATTGTTAAAGGATTTTCCTAGTTCAGTAGCAGTGAACAAAGAAAGTTTGATTTCAAAATAAAAACCCAGACAACTTATTTAATATATCAATTTTCCAGATTCAAAACAGTTTAATTATTTTCATGGTCTAAAAGAAATCTTTAAAAAAAAATGTGATGTATAAAAGAATAATTTGTTTCCAATGGTTAATCCTTCAAAAATCCACAGGGAGAGAGACTCAGGATACAGAAATCATTAATGGTGGAGCAATTGCTGAGTTCTATTCCTAGAAACAAAGAAATAAGGCTACAGCTGGCTCCCAGAGGCAGGTGAGGTCTGGCTGACCTGCCAGGACTCTGAAAAGGCTCATTCAGAATCTAATCAAACTGCTGGCGTGGGGAAGATAAGGCTTGAGTATAATTTTCTAGAAAATACTCTTCAAATGGTTCCAGCCACATTTTTCTACTTGATGTCTTTCTTCAAGCTATTTTGATTCCTGTTTTCATTTTCCTGGAACTGCCCTCAAAGAACCAAGTGAGTCAGTCCCTGACACCACCAATCCCAGTGCCCAGGAAGAGGATCCGTGAGGAGCTGATCCCTCTGCAGGTGTCAGCCCAGGCGTGTGGAGAACATCCACATCCCACACCTTGCTCAAGCCCAGGAGAATGAAATCCAGCCCTGGCAAAAACACAGGGGAACACAAGGCAAAGAAATACAACTGCCAATCCAGCCTCTAGGGAAAAAAACATCCTTCCAGGAGCCTGAAGTGTCCCATGGCTGTGCTGGTGGGAAGCCAGTCTGCCCTCACTCCTGATGAGGAAAACGCGCTCACTCCATGTGGATGCTGACATGGAACCTTACGGATTCTCAGTGCCTCTTCATTTTGTTGGAAAATATTATGCAGAATAATATGCAGTTCTAATACAATCTTCCTTTACCTCACTCGTGAGGAATCCTGCAAAGTCCTGAAAAAGCAAGTCCACGCATGTGAACCCTTTCTTTCTCTGATGTGGTGATAAGCCTGAAAGTTGTTGGGCACCAGGCCAGGGGGAAGGAGCAGGGACAAAGAAATGAATGAGAGTAGAGGTAATTATAGCACTTATTTCGATTAGGTGCAGTTCACCAATGAACTCTTTTGCCACTTGTTTTCTCTCAGGGAAATCTCACTTTCCCAGCTTTAATTTAATCATGGGAAAAATATGTCAAGTATTGATTATAACTAGAAACTAAAGTCTACTACAAGCATGTTCACATTAACACTTTCACTCAGACATGACCTGGAAGAAATCCTCCACTTGTCTTTTTTCATCCTGATTCCTGAACAGACTGTCTGCAGAGAACAGCATGTTCAAACTTACAAACATCAGTTTGGGTGATGAAAAGTCCAGGAGGGAATTTGTTAAACCACTAAATTTACGTTGCTTGTGATTCTAAGTGTAACCAAAAGACACATCTTCCAGCTCTGAGAGCAGAACACAATAAAGCCTCTGAGGAAGTGCTGCATATCAACACAGATTTCAATTTATTGCAGTTTGAAATAATATTCCAGACAAGTCCAAAAGTCAAAGAATTTGTCAGAAACGCTGTGAAAATCCTAAAATGGTGCTGTTTGTTCATGACCCTTGAGAAATGAGAGAAACAAGTGACACACAGCAGAATGCATTAGACTGCAAAGCAGGAACAGGAAATTAATGGATGGAAGATTCTAAAAGTGACCCTGTGCCACTTCTCCACACCTGCCCACCCAGGCCACACTCTGCCCTTTGCTCTTTTGTCCGTTCCAGGCTCATATCAATGGCACACTTCGAAACTCATCAGTATTAGAGAAAGGCAATATGTAGTTTCAAATCCTTGAGAAAGCTCCCAAGACGTCAAAGATTTGAAACCAATGCAGACCTTTTAGAGGAGAAGTAACAGTGAATGCTTTATCACACACCTGTCTATAATAGTTTAATCAAGAACAGGCCTGTGAAACTGAGTCAGTTCCCATCCAAATGCTGGCAGCTGGAGACGAGCAGCTTTTCCCCTGTGACCAGGAATTCTCCCTCCTCAAAGGCAGTGCACAAGCTCTGGCAGGAAGATAACTTCATGTTTGATAGCCTGTGATTAAGGGAGCAGTGCCAATTGCCTGCGCTCAGCCACCCCTCACTCTGATTGCTGCGAGCCTGCCCAGAGCTGCGGTGCCAGGGTGACGCTGGGGGAGGGGTAGGGGGGTGCTCCCAGAGAAACCTGCACAGCACAGTCCCTCCTGGGACTGCTCGTGCCTTTTGCAGGTCATACAGCCTTTTATTGCTTTAGCTGTGCCCCTGTAAGTAAAAATCTTTCAGACCAAACTCAAAGGAAAAACAACCAGGTGTGTAGAACCTCACTGAAGACATTCAACAGCCGAACAGTTCTACTTAGATTAACTTTAAAAAGCCTGCTTTTATACTCACAAGTTCTACTTATTTGGAAAAAGCTAGGATTAACAGTGTTATGCCTAAACCTATAGCTGCAGAATGTGATCTCTGTGTTCAGTAGGAGATGCCTGCCAAGCCTCAGCAGCTACAGAAAGGAAGTGAGAGAGCTGATTTCAGGTAATATTTGGGTCCCAAATACACCCAGGGGAGCTCAGGAAAATTTCTCCAGAGACACAAAATAACAGCCAGTCACATATTCTGATTTTACAGACATAGACTTGATGGAAACCTCCTGGAATAACAAACATTTTTCCCCCAACCATTCCAGTCACCTGTAAGAAGAACTAGAGAAAGTTCTTGAATATTCTGCCTATGTTTTTGGTTTGAGTTACTAAGTAATAACATTGTTAGAGAGATTAATGTTAGAGCTTAACTGCTCCTTTAGCACCTGTCCAGTCCAGGCCTGACAGAGGAAGATAAATATATTTATAACACACAGCAAAGTGAATAACAAAGGGTTTATAAAGTTGTCTCTGACAAAACTGACAAGTTGTAGCTGGCAGCTTTAATCAGCTCCCAGCTGAGCCTGGGAAATTGGAGGGAACTGAGCACTGACCTTTCTGATGAATCTCTGAAGGAAGGTTAAAGTTTTGTTTACTTTTTTAATGGGCAGAGCTATCAAGTTCTAAGACCTTTGGATAAAAGGAGGATTCCTGTGCAAGAGCATTGTACACTGTATTTAACGAAGTCATTACTGGGTTAAAACTGATTTTTTCCAGTGAAGGATATGGCCTACTATTCCAGGGATAAAAGTTCCTATAATGCCACAAATAACTGCCAGATGCTGGAAATGTACTAGATATGTTTTTCATGACTTGAATGTGAAAAATGCAGTAGAATATAATTTAAATTTCATTTTTACAGATCAGTGGTTCTTAAACCACCAATTTGATTTCTTTTTCAACAAGTACTCAGCTCCTGCTTCTTTAGTATGGAAACAGTGGGATCTTTCATGTACATTTACTTAACTAGTACCAAGAAGACAAATGCAAGTAATGACCAATTATTTGATCAGCTGTTTCAGAGTAACTTATAATTTATTATATTGCAGTGTGTATAAAATCTCTGGGTTTAAAAACTCCTAAACCACATCACTCTCTTAAAAGTGAATTCCTTGGAGCATGTCTGAGGATTGAGAGATCCAGCAGCACTTCCCAAATGTTTGCAGTGCACCCCACTGCAGCCGCTGCCCAACTGACACCACAAGGCACTTGGTTTTTCCAAAAGCCAAAATTGTTTTCTGATTAACAGCATCCTATCACAAAAGTGTCTGCTCTTGTTGCTGGCTCAAGTGTCTACTCCATAGGAACAGCTGATACAGAGACCTCACAAGAATTTAGGAAGGTTGGTAAATCAGGACCAAGGAGAGTTTTGCAGTGAACGAACTGCAAACCTTTTACTTTTTCACAATCTAATTCACTGATTGCTTTCTGTCCACTAACTTCTAAAAAATGAGCCCACAGCTCTAAATCAGCAGCACACATGGAATCACAGCCCTCCAAAGCTGTTTGTGAACTGTGTAAGTCACTGTACAATTTTTCAAGCAGCACTGAAGGAACTTAGGTATTGATTTTTTCCAGAGCTGTACAGGATACACGTGAATGTCCATCAACAACACTTACACCAGTAAAATACCTCCATGTCTGAGTCTGTTCTTTATTTTCCTTGTGGTTCTGCTTCAATGATTTCTACCTGGTAGCAGTGGCAGACACTGAAATTTGCTTTTAGATCTGGGCCATCTGACTTGGTGTGTACAGTGTTATGTGAATGTTAGACACATGGGTAAGGTATAAACATAAACATGAGCATGAAGAAACCACTTCCTTCTGACATCAGTGAAATTGTTCAAGTGGACCAGTTACTTACTGGGAAGATGACAAAGAACCTCGCTGACACACAATTGTTGTAATGGAAAGGCCCTGACTGTAACTGAACCTTTTCTATTCCCACCTGTTTTGTTCAGAAATGTTTCCAAGGCATTTGTTTAATGGTGAGGGGAAATAATTTAAACTTCCTTTGTGAGACAAGGCTGTGCTGTTCTCTCAGACTGAGGGTATATGAGGATCAAGGCCAGGCTGGATGGAGCTTGAAGCAGCCCGGTCTAGAGGAAACTGGGATTGGAACAAGATGGTGTTGAAGGTCCCGTCCAACCCAAACCATTCCGTGGGCTCTGTGATCATCAGGAGATAAAAGAACACGTAAATGAAGCCCAGTGCCTGCTGCTCTCAAAGAAAGTCCCTGTTTCCTCAGCAGCAGAAAACAGCCAGTGAATTATATCCTCTCTGCAAGCATGAGACAACCCACACACTGCTAAAAAGTTTTTATAAATTGTGATGGATGACTCCGGAGCTGCTTCCGCCTGATCCTGCACGCTAACACAGGGATCAGCCAACGAAATTAAAAGGGAACATAAAAGTTGCATTAACAAAAAAAGATGTTTGTACAACTACGAAATTAATATGTTGGCATTGCAGATCTATATCCTCATTTAGCTGAGTTACAATCTTTAAAATACACAAACAGTATTATTAATATCATTGTGGGATATCAATCAAAACCATTCCCACCACCTAGAGCATAATAAAAATCAACAAGTGGATTTTACACCAATAAATCTCCTAGAGTGTGGGTCAGAAATAATTTATATATATATATAATCAATATATAAATAATTAGGGTTCTGGTTTATGGTTGAAGGAATTCACATCCTGATAGGGAAATGCAGGAGAATTGGAGCACTTCTTCAGCTGATAAAATCACCATATTGTCACTATCACTGCTGGGTCAGAACACCTGCAAAGTTGAAAATAATATAGAAATAAAAGGAGATTTTTAAAATGCTACATTTAGTCAAAACAGCAGTCCAGGTAATTCAGACTCCTTACTATTCACATGTTAGAGGCATGCAAGTAATCCTGGACTAGCAAGCAGTGGATAATTTTTCTCATTTGCTTGATGAATGCCTGATTTTTCATATGAATTCTGCCAAATGAGGTATTCACAGCATCCCATCCTCTGAGATATTCATAGAATCCCAGAATGGTTTGGGTGGGAAGGGACCTTAAAGCCCATCCAGTGCCCCCCCTGCCATGAGCAGGGACACCTTCCACTAGGTGCTCCAAGCCCCATCCAACCTGGCCTTGGAGGTTCCCCTCCCCTGAGCCAGGTGCAGGACCTTGCACCTTGGTCAAGTGCCGCTTCACATCTTCCCTTTTCATCTTTGTGTAACTTAAATTTCATTGGAGTTACGAGAGAAACTAATTTGAATGTCTGATCCACACACTCCAGCCTGCTCATCATTTATTATATAAATTTACTACTCATTTCTATTTTAATGTGAGCAATTTCTATCTCTTCAACAAGCTAAAAAGCATTTTGTTACATTTCAAAGCATTCCTGTCACATCTGTAAGACCCATTCAGCTGCTAGAGCAGCAACATTTTGAAACTTTATTTGAAAAATAGATTTATTTCTTATAAAAATTGTGTTGTTCAAAATGCATTCAAATGCAAAGAATTTTGTGATTCTAATTGGGCTTTTAAAAGTGTTAGATCTGTTCCTAAATCAGAGCATCACACGATATCCTTCTCACTTGCCTAAGGAAGTGAGTGGATATCTTGGATTGTTTCAAAGCTTCAGTGGAATGAGTGATTCAGTTAAGCTCAGGATCTGAATCCAAGTGATTTACACTGCAAGGAAAGCACTTGGAAAAGCTCCACTCCTGTAGTCACGGAACAATCTCATGGTTTAATTCATTACTTTCACCAACTTCAGACTGGAATTACCTCCCTGACTGGAGGAAAGCTCCTTCCTGGTTAGTGAAATCAGAGCCAGGCTCCTGAATCTGAGCTCAGGATGGATAGGTCACCTCGGATTTTGCATGGAAAGCATATTAAATACATATACGTATATCACTCTGGTGGCAGACTCAGGGAACAAAAGCAGTAAAATATTTCCTCAGGGTAAAATACAGCTCCCAGGAGTGAGAAAGCCTGAAGCAAAAGGTTATTCTACCCAAGACAGATGCTGGATGTTTTATTATTTTGGGGGGAATGCAGCGGTGCTGCTCTAGTACGTGGTGTTCCAATTCCTGAGACTTCATCCTACCTGCCCTTTGAAGACCTTGGATGCAAAACTTCCTTAATGACACTGATGGGCAGAGAGGGAAATGGAACAGAGAAGTCAAGACAGCAGTGCAGAACCATTCCATGTTTAATGAAACACAGGGAAGGATGATGGATGTAGATAATTACCTCCAGGATGTATCTGAGACAATCTTGGAGTAAAAACACCACATAAGGTTTTAAAAGTCCAAGGTGAGATTGCAGGTGGTGTAATTAATGGTAGGCAAAGCAGTCAGTACCTCTGGGGAGTGGAAGGGGCAAGTGTTGGTCAGTATTCCAGGGTTACTTGTGTCAACATAAATGGGGATGACTTTCAGCACAGACTCCAGCCTTCCTCAGGACAGCTAACAAATACCTCCTTCTGCTTGAAGGTCTCAAACAGCAAGGAAGGAAAAGGATCACACAGGACTAAATCAAGAAGAAAATAAAATAAAAATAAACGCAGTGGAAAATTTTCAACAAGAAAATATACAAAATGTATGGAAAGTTAATATAATATAAGCAGCACAGTCAAAAGACAAAGCAGTAGAAAGCTCAGCAGAGAAAAGGCCACACTGTGCATAAAAGGTCCAGTTGGATAATCACAGAACCACAGAATCACAGAATCACAGAATCACAGAATGCTCTGAGTTGAAGGGACTCAGAAGGATCATTGAGTCCAACTTTTAAGTGAATGGCCCATATGAGGACCAAATCCACACCCTTCTTTCCCACTGTCCAAATCTCGTGTTTGGAAGGACAGAGAATGCCAGCTGAGCCCATTACCCACAGCACCAAGGGGAGCACAGGTGTGTGTTCCATTTCCAATCCACTGAACCATTGCTGATTCTCTTGCTATGTCTAAACATCCTCTACATTTGTATCTCTGTTCCCATGCCTTGCTGCAGCCACTGCCCACAGGAAATATCTGAATTTTTTTGATTTTTGGCAGGAAGGGCTGAGGGGCAGAGCTGAGTGGCCAGGCCAGCCTGGCTCGGGACTGCTCAGTCTCACAGCCCTGTGATTCCAGACTTCAGGGGGCTGAGAGGGAAACATTCACTCAGTGCTCATCTCCGTGGACTCTCCATGTGCTGCAGCTCTAACAGATCCCAAGGCAGAGTGTGGGGCATTGACTCATCAAAGGGGGGAAGAATCCAAACACTATAATAGCATTTTTGTCTCTGGGGAACTTGACAAAGAAACATCAGTTAGGGCAGAGGAGAAAATAACGGCCCAAATATTTCAACCTTGGAAGTGTCCTATTAATGTATTTCCAACTTCTCTTTGTATGGAATGACTTGCATACAAATCTAACAGGACTAGACACAGCAGCTTCTGAACAAGCATACAGAGGTTGGGTTTTTTCCCTTTTTTTGAACTAATGAAAGGACTAAATATTGAGGGTTTTCTTTTTTAAATCAAGATTTACTCCCTGCTGTGTGGAGAGCTTCTGATAAAGTCACTGGGATCCTCAAATACAGAAACTACAATTTAGGAAGCAAAGGGAGAACAAGGACTTGAATGCTGAGACAGGAAATCATCCACAGAAGGTGAAAGATAGAAGAATTTGATAAAACACTTCAAGGGAGATGACTTGGGGTGTAACCCAGGTGAGGAGGCTTATCCAGGGTGAACTGTGTTCATATCTTCTGTCCTACTCACAGGTAAGGTATTCCACATTCCTGGGCATGTGTGTACATGACAAATGATAGCCCTGTCCCAGGGGAAGGTGCTGAAGGGAAAGAAGATTCTGAATTGAGAGCTCAGATCCTGTTCTCAGCCAGCTCCCAATCAATAGACTTATTCCTGCTTCATTATTATTTATATGGTGCAGTGGGGAAGGGATAGAGAACTCCCAAGCTATTCCATAGGCACAAGCACAGAAAATTCATCTTAGACCGCATTATATCAAGTTGCTTTTCTTCAAATGACTCACTCTGTGTTTACACCTCTGCAACAGAGATAAAGGTCTATCTGCACTGGGGATTTTAACAAGATCGTTCTGTTCTCCTTGGTCCAGACACAAATTTTAGCCAGGGGGAAGGAAAATAATTTTTAAAAGCAGGCCAAGGTTGACCAGCTGAGATGATGCTTCAGCCTGTTCCATCCCCTGTCAATAGCCACGAGCAACCAAGGGTAGCTCCCTGAACCCAGAGCCCTGGTGTCCAACACATGCTATTGTGACTGTGGAGCACAGAAAGCAAGGACATCTTCAGCTCTCAGTGAGAGCACTTTTTTTGTTGAAAAATCATTCCTCACTGTTTGGAATGAAACCCATTATTACCAATTAACCTGCTGTGAACCCATATCACTGGCTGAATTGAGCATAATTATTCATCCATAGTAATAGCTAAAGTAAATTCTGGCAATCTCGGCTAACATTGACTTCTCCTTTGGGAAAATTTTCAATGATGCTGTGTCCTTGGTTATGTTTCTAAAACCTTTTTTGTGCTAAACTGCAACTGAAAGTGTATCATTATGACTCATTTCTTCTTGTTTCGTAATGTTGTTTTCTTTTTTCTTGCACAAACATCTATAAGTAACTCTATTATCAACTGAAAAATTACCTCCACGTGTTCAGAAACCTGATTTTACTTAAACAAAGTTTCAGCATCGGTAGCCCGTGTAGGTTGTCTAAAAATAAATTTTTAAATTAGTTGTTACTTTTCATAGATTTCTAACCACACAGTCTGATGAACCACAGCCCTGTGAGCAAATGCAGGCATAAATTTTGGTTTGAATTTATTTCAGGTTGTCAAATGTAATTTACTAAGAGAACGTCTGCCAAAAAGGAATCCAGAGGCAAACCTAAGTTGTCATCTTAAATTAAGTGTGGGTCCTTTTTGTTAATCTTTCTACATAAAAGGTTGTAAAGTAGTGCATTAAAGATGCAGTCCTCTTTCCTAATAAAAAGGCAGAGGTGGAAAAACAGAATAAAGACAGAATGTTTCTCTAGCTGAGGGAACATATGCTCAAACCATTGAGTAAATTCTCCCTTGCTCTCTGAGAACTGCAGGCTGCTGTTTATTCATAGCCCACATGCAAGGTGGGGAATGAAAAACCTGACCACCGAAGAGGAAGAGCAGCAAAACATCTGCCTAAGCTCAGCATCACCTTTTTCACAGCAAAATTACTCAGAAGGGCAAGAAATCCTACTATGATAGCCCTGGACATGCTGGAGAGATCACGTCCCCTCCAGCCTGCACTGGAACTGTGGAACTCATTTCATTAAGGACAGGACGGTTCTGGCTCTCACTGAAGAAATGTTTGACTTTCAGAGTCAAGAAACTCTAAATTATTAAACCATGCCCAAACCTTAGAGTCTTCACACCCATGCCCTCCTCTCAGCACAGGAAGGTTGTTCTTGCCTTCAGGGTCTGAATCAAGCAGTTACTGCTCTTTTCATCCCTGTGGGTTCCCATCTCCTCATCATCCGTGTCCCCGTTGTTCACCTTAACCACCTCTTTGTATTCCTCCATACCCTTCCCCTGTGTAAAACTGTCACAACTGATGCCCAAGTCACTCCCTCCCAGATCCTGCAGGAAGTTTTCTACCACAACTCCTTTACATTAATCTGTAGTAGCAAAGAAAAATTCCAAGTTTAGGTTACATACTGGGAAAAATTTCTCTAACGAAAAGGTGGTGAGGCCCTGGCAGTGTTGAAGGCCCCATCCCTGGAGGGATTTTAAAGCCCTGTGGATGTGGCACTTGGGGACATGGGTCAGTGTCCCTTGGCAGTGTCGGGGGAGTGGCTGGACTTGGTGGTCTTAGAGGGCTTTTCCAACCTAAATGATTCTGTGAATATGAACTGAAAAAACTCAGATTTGACAGCCCTGCTGGCTGAGACATTCCTGTGCCCCACTGCATTCAGATGATGCAAACTTAAACGGAAATAATTATAATCTAAACTAGGCAACCAAGTCTTGTTTAATGCCATGTTCCTACAATAACACCACTTCGGTACAGATGAGGATTTGCGTCTTTTGTTAGCCCAGGTAAATCTGTGTGCAATAGAGCTGGAAGGTGCCTTACCAGTTTCTGTGACAGAACCCTTTTCTGTGCCCACTTCCCATATTTGAAACTGGTCTGGAATTCCCAGGGCCTGAAGACACTTCTAATGGACCAGTGAAAGGTAAGTGAGAAAAACAAGGCTGCTGACATTTGACTTTTATTTGCTTTAGAGAGAGCCGTCCCTAAATTTGAACATGTCCAGGAGTCACAAACTGAGCTCAATAAAGCAGATTTGTTAAAACTGCTATCTAAAAAGCCCAACTTTTTAGCTGAAACTCCTGAAATGTTTTTCAGCCCACAGGTCACTCTTTTGGACTTTGATATGCCTGTCAGACGTTCCTTTGCTGATCAAGCATCTCCTTTCCCTGAGTAGGAGCTGAGGCCTCTATTTTTGGAGACAGGCCCTTTCTATATCCCCTCTGTGGGCAGAATTTTCACCAACAATTTTATCATCACTGGGAAAAACAAGTGTCCTACACGACTCTTCTGCCTGCAGTGGTCTAAAAGCTGGGGTTAAGCAAGTGAAAGGCACAAGCACTCTGGCTTTAGTCAGATTTATATGCACCTCTGCTGTACCCTTGGCTCTGTGCATAGATTAAAAGACAATATTCTACACAACCAATTAAGATCTTATCATATTAATTGAACTGCCATTATAGCATTACCACAAGCCATCTAAGTAATCACTATATGATAACTCCTTATAAACCAGTTCAGTGACCTCCCAGATGCCTGCAGAAACCGTGGGCTTGGCAGTTTGCCCTGAAAGCTCAGAATCTGGCAAATAACTCCTAAAATAAGGGACCTTTTTCACCAAAATGAAGCCTCCTACTTCTCTGTATAGGAAGGGAGAATGGGTAGGGTTTTTTTCTTTATGGAAACATTTTTGAAGGTTTAAATAATATCTAGACATTATTGAGATGGAAAAAGGAAAAGATGAAGCTGATACACTTTGAAGATACATCATTATCCATCATTTGAGATCAAGAAGGAAGACAGCTTTTACAGGCCAAAGATCCAGGCTCTTATTTAGGTTGAGAAGAAAGAGTTTTCCTTTACCTAGTAGAAACAGTAGGACAGTGGCATCAAGCAGACAATCCACCCTCATTTTGATAGAATGTGAATTTCTCTTGGAAGAAGAGACTTAGGAAAGAATATCCTGGTAGACAGAGCACTGGAGCTGTTCACCCTCTGCTTCTCACAGAGCTCTGCAGTTTAAGCCCAGGTTTCAGGCATTGATTGGCAGGCACTGTGGGGAGCTGCCATGCTCCAAGGTGGGACACAGGTGGAGCACGGGTTAGGAAGCAGAAAGCTGCTTTCTGCTGCTCCCAGAGTTGTGCACATCTCCAGCATCCCATGGTGATCACTCCTTGAGTTTAACAGATTTAAACCAAACCCAAAGGATAACTGTGGAAGCCCAACATACAAAAGGGACGTTCTTTCAGAGCTCATATAAGCAGCCCATACCTTCATTCTGTGGGATATTTCCCAATGGGTCATAACAGAACTACACCAGGTGAAATATTACAGCTAAATAACTGATTAAAGCCTTTTAAATTTTGGCATCGCTAAATAATATTTTAAAAAACACCATGTAGTTTCAAACATGCCCCAACTGATGGCTTGAAGGTTTCTTGAAGCTGTTTACAGTCGTCTTGCAACACACTGAGTTCCTGGGAAGATTCATGGAGCTGAGACAATCTGAGTACTTAACACTTTCCAAGACTGTGAACCTGCAAATTTTCTGTCAAAATCCATAGCTGCAAATATGTCAGTAGCTTCCTTCAGCTTCACCTCAACCACACAGACCAAAAAAAACCTTTTTTTTTTTTTTTTAAAACATGTTGTACTACCTCTGATACCAATTCAAATACACAATGTTAATGTCCAACTAGAAGTGTTCAGGGAATATCTCACCAGACAGGCAGCACAAACAAGTACCTGTGAATGGAGTGATAGTGAAATGATCCCTGCATTCCCTCCATCCCATCTTGTCTGTTGAAATCTGACTTTTATATTATTCATAGAATAGCCATTATCTGAATTTTCACTTCTGCAGTACAAAATCTTCAGCTCTGGTCAAAAGCTGTTTAATTTACAATCTCGAGTCTGAGCCATTGATTTTGGGTCAAGTGTTCCTGCTGAATAAGCCCCTCTGTTACCAAAGTGACACACAGGAGACTTCACAATAACAGATAGGGAACACCAAGATCTATCAGGTCACAGTAATAGTGCTCTGCAGCGATGCAAATCTCAAGTTTCTCTGATACAACACAGATCAGGGCACTCAGAAAACCTGCTCCTTCTCACCCTCTCATCATGGAACAGCTTCTGCCTCCATCTCTCTTCTTGTTTCTTGTGATTTCCCATTTTCAGCTCCCCAGCCCTGGCTCAGTGTTCTGCTCCCTGCCTCGCAGCCTCTTTGACTCGTTAACCTCCCAGCAAACCAGACACATTTTTTGTTCCCTGGCACAGAGGATTTTCTCAGTGCTCTGTCACGCAAAGGCTCCTGTACACAGCCCTGCACTGCCCAAGGACTCCGCATTCCCTTCCCCAGGGGAGCAGTGGGAATCAGGCACTGAGGCAGGACTTGCACTGGCTCACTGCTGAGCACAGTGTGGGCACAGAAAGCATTAATAAACTTCATCAAACACCATTCTCCAAGAGGGTATAAATTACAGAGAACTGAGCAGTTCAGCCTGTCACGTGCTGTGACAGAGCAGCTCAGGAGCTCTACACAAGCAGTGAGGAAACCATGAGACTGAAAGAAAACCACAGAATTCACAAGGTTCATCGTGTTTTCCTTGAATTAAAGGTTAGTGCTTTATCTGGAATAATTCTCTCTCAACACATACCAGGGATAGGACAAGGCTGATACGACAAGGAAAAGCTCAGCATAGAATCACAGAATCCCAGAATGGTTTGGATGGGAAGGGACATTAAAGCCCATCCCATTCCACCCCCTGCCATGGCAGGGACCCCTTCCACTATCCCAGGGTGCTCCAAAGCCCCATCCAACCTGGCCTGGGACACTCCCAGGGATCCTGGGGCGGCCCCAGCTTCTCTGGGCACCCTGTGCCAGGGCATCACTACCTCACATCCCTAGTATCTCATCTGAGCTTACTCTCATCCAGTTGGAAGCCATTCCCCCTTGTCCTGTCACTACATGCTCTTACAAAGTCTCTCTAAGATGCAGCTGAAATAGAAAGACCACAAGTACATTATGGGAACTGTAAGAAAATTTAAGCTGGGTTGTCCCTAGACAATGTAATACCTGAAAATCCTATAATATACATTAAATTAACAGCTAAATTGCAGCAAGGTTTGTATTTCATTTTGTGCAGGTTCCCCTTTTACATAATGCATGCTGTCAGCAATCACTCTCTGCTTAATATGCATAGCAATTCCTCTTCTGTGTCACTTACTCAATATCTTTTCCCTTTCTACCGAAGAAAAGGCAGGTGAAGCCCTAATCTTGCTCCAGGTCGTGCAGGCAGGGAGGTGGGAAGCCAAGCCGATGTGTCCTCCCCTGAAGGAACCCAGGCAAGCAGAACACCCACGGAGAGAGGGACAGGGGAGATCGTGATGGGCTTGCAGGGGGAGAGCATTTGCAGGGGAATGAGGCACAGCTAAAGCTGGCTGACACCACCATCAAAGTTATGATGCATTCATTGCTCCTCACTTGCCTAAAATTCTGCTTCTCCTGTGACCACAACTCCCTTCAGCTCCTCGAGGTCTCGCTACAACACCAACCTGTGCAGAGACAGCAGCTGCTGCAAGAAATTTTTGTAGTTATTTGTAGCCCCCAAAAACATTGTAAATACTTCCTGTCTGCCAAGAAGAGCTGGGATTCAATCAGATGTTAAAATACATGCCTAAGTACAAGCTCTTCAGCAGAACCAATGGACCTGTTTTGAGTCAGGCATGGAGCAGGGGATCTGTGCTGCACCCAGCCCGAGAGCAGCAATTCTATTTCAGCCCTGGAGGTTGTGGCCATTCCAGGGACACGCCGTAATTCCTGCTTTACTTTCGTTGCTGATATTCTGGCTTATTGTTATTAAAGTAAAGGCTATGGCACCGGGGACTTTAGAGGAGGTTTTATTTCAAGATGCCGTCGAAAAGAGCGTGAATATTTCAGCCTGAATAATTTTTCCTCAAGGAGGAAGAGATTTACCATAAAAAATACCATCCAACTCTGTATCTGGACATAGCAGATATTAGTAAACATTATTGCACCAGTGAGCTAATACTTGTGAAGATAATGCATTAGAAGTTTCAAACTCAGGACTGCAGGAAGCAAGAATGAGCTGCAGCTCAGAAAAAAGCAGCTACGGGGCTCAATAGTTTTCTTGCTAAGAACAGCCACGATGGAATTTTACCATTCCCCTTCTCAATTTTTTTATTCCCATAAATCAAAAAAGTCTTGCATTACAAAAATTGGCCAGCAATCAGTCCAAGCAGACTAATTGCTTTTGCTATTTAAAAAGAACCTCATTTTAAATGGCTCAAGTGTTGTGGTGTAAAGTAGCTATTGTACATGTGCATTAATTAATTTCCTAAGGATTTTTATTACATCTTCATGACACAGTCTAATTATCTGATAATGCTTTTTCCCATGTAGAGGAGAACGATGTTGCTCCAGCATGTACTTCAGTTGTACTCCAGGAGCCTGGGAAGTGGGAAACCAAATGACTCGAGGTCTGTCTGCTCTGCTAAATAACACGTCAGGAAGCCCAACTGCAAAATCTCTTCATTCCCAAGGGATACCAGAGATAATCTGTCAAACACCACTGTCCAACTTATGTATTTTTCATGCTTTTTCAAAGACACAGAGAAAAAGTGAGGGAAAGCAAGTGCACAGTACTTGATTAAACATTTCCCTTCTTCCTGAATGAAAAATGCAAACACCGGTCAGCATAAATAATGAGGACAGTGCTGGCTGACAGCCTCTCCCCCTCTACTCCCACCTATTTCTAACACTTGAAATGCTTTTTGATAAGTGTCACTCCCCACCACTGGAAGGATGTCCTGTCAGGTTCCCAGCCCAGGTCTGAGGGCTGGTGTGGAACTCTTTAGAGCCAGGACACACAGCACACCAACTTCCCTTCCCAAAATCCTCAAGTCATTTTCAAAAGCTGAGGAAGAAATCTCACAATGAGCAGGAGAAATGCAGAACACAAGAACGTCTCCTGGTCTCTGGAAAGTTCCAGAGAGATTTGACCCACAATATGTCACAGGAATTTGCAGTTTTCCTCTGTGCTGCTATTCCACATTGAACCACAATAAGGGCTGGAGCATCCAAGCTAGGGAGAGTTCCCAGTGGGACTTTCATTCCTTACAATGCAAGGGGAAGATTCTTTCCACCAGAGTACAGGAGAGATGGCCCCAATTTGGAACAAACAGAAGAGAGTATAAATATATACCACCCCCTATCCAATATTTATTAGAAGGAGAAGCCAAAGTCTATCAATTTCAAATAAATGTCATATTGAAAGTAAGGACTAGATAAAGGCTCAGGAGTCTGCTCTTCCAATAAGTCACTGCAGCTGGCAGGTGAAAGAACTTGGATCTCAACAACAGCAATGGGGAACCTGGAAAAATGCATGACACATACAGGTCTTTGTATTTGAAAAAAAGAAATTCTGTATGTTTGTCTTAATTTTCATTCTGTTTGGGAAAAACTTCAGTGAACTCAAATCTCGGCAATGGCTTCAAATTAATGTAGACTAAATAGAGTAGCTAACAGTAGTGGAAGGTTTCCCTGGGTTTGGTACAGTGCTCAGTGTGCATCTGGGCAGGGATCGAATGATAAGAGCCCAGTTTCCCCTCAGACTGCATTGAACTTCATGTGAAATCATTAACACCCTGTGAATACCCTGAGAGCCTCAGCACTGGAAATATGATCCACTTGCTTTAGCCCAGAAGCCAAGCCTCAAATGAGCACAGCCCTGCTGGCCCCAGCCTTGCAGAGATTGCTCCACTCTGTTTGTGTGGGGACAAATCAAACAAGATTCTCCCAGCATATGGAATATGACCTGGGGGAGGGAAAGCTGGAAAGACAGCAAACGAATTTGTAGAGTCTAATCTGTGTTTGATGCACACAAGTTGCTCCCATTAATGTGAAATCAAGTAATATCACACCAAAAAGAGACTGCAGTCCCAAAGTGCCTGTCTGGCCATCCACCCCCTCCTCTGCAGCCTGTGCTGCCACAGAGCAGCCTCCTGCCAGCTGCTTCTCCAGATTTAACTCCTTATCCTTGTGCCAAAACTGGCTGAGGGTGAGCTTGGCATCATTACTGGGTAAGAAATACACACAAATATTCAAATAACTTCAAGGTTAGCTCTTGAGCTTCTGTGAACAACTTGCAGCTTCAAGAAATGTGATGAATCCGGCAGACAAGTCAACAAATCCCATCCCTGGTCTAGCAGTGCCAGGACACTTCCCCCATGCTGGAATTCCATCCCTGCCTTCTCCCAGGAAGCAGAATCAGGCACAGGCTGCCGGGCTGTGATCGATAGCACATCCTCTTGAAAAAGAGTTCAAAGTTCAAGTCCAAACCCTCCCAGCACTGAGCATCCTTTTCCTGCTCCCTGGGGAGACCAAGCAGCTCAGGACCTTGCCAAAGTGGGATGGGAAACACAGAAAGGAAAAGGAAGGTGAACTGTGCACCATTTGTAGATATTCCCTCTCTCTTGTATTCCACGTGCTTGGCATGGCCATGGGCCCCATCTGGCAGGGGAAAAGGGGACTGGCTGGAAATGGGTGAGCAATAAAACATGGCAGCACTTGCAGGGAAATTGCAATTTCCATTATATTGATCCTTCTGGACATCAGTGACATACTGAGTTTATGTGGAAAACTGAATTCTAGAGAATGTTGCTGGAAGATGCTCTAGTTAAGCTTGTTAGACTGACTAAAATTTAATTAAATTTATTTTTCTATTCTAGGATACAGCAAGGAAATATACATTCACAGCTAAATAAGCATATAATTTGGCTGTATCATATAGAAATAAAGCTTTCTTGGATAAAAAAGTGCATTTTATTAGTGTTTTATAAGATTAACATTTCATTGTAAATTATTACCAAAACTATAGCATCACAAAATTAAATTTTAATTAAATTAAAATAATTCCCTTCTAAGCAAAACCTCTAGGATCTCTTACGCAGCAGCTTCAAATTGTGCACTACACTTTCCAAAAAACTTCCCCCAAAGAAACAAACAGAAAAACTGTCACTTCAAAAAAATCATTATGTAAAAATGGATCTTTAATACTATCTGTCTGTAACATGTAATTCCTGATAGGAGTAAAATCCAGATATTAATTTGCTCCTTTTCAGAATTTACATTCCTGCTCAAGTAATTTTGCTGACAACAAAGGTACCAAGGAACTTCCATGCAGGTTGTTGCAAACGCAGCCTTCACTCCTTCCCTTGCTTATGAAAACAACATTGGCAGCCACACTGGGGGTATCAGTATTGGATAGAAGTGCCTGGCCTCCCTTAAGTGGAAAAACATCAATTTGGAACAAGAGAAAATCATTCCCTGATCCATAAATGATTATCTGGTGGTGGGATTTTATCACCCTGTTTACCACAGTCTGCAAAATCTGAGTTTTAAGAGTCCTGGAAAAAAAAAAAAAACGAAAACATTTTGCCCTTCAAAGTACAGAGCAGGAACCTGACTCAGCCTTTCTGGCGCCTTTGTTACCCACCCTCAGAGTGCCAGTGCTGCTCTGCTGCGTCAGGGATGACAGCACTGCTCCCTCAGTCCTGGAAACTTGGTTCCCAAAGCCCTGCGTGGAACATCAGCAAGTGCTGACTCATGAACTTCCCTTGTCAGGCTTTGTTCCTCCCCTGCTGTAAACAGACTCATTATTTGACATTCCAGTTTTCAATCATACATTTTTAATACTTTTTAGGAGAGCTCATCTGTTGTGAAATCTGCTCCAAATATTTCTTTGATTCTTCAGACTTCTGAATATTAAGAATATTTTTTCTATTTTTCTTTCTTCTTCGGCGCATCCCATGTGTTCCTCAGTTCTGCTCTCCTGCTGCCATTTTAATGTTCTTCAGACAACACACCTGTAAGAAGGAGCTCAGGTGGGCGACAGTTCCCAGGTAAACCCAAACTCTTGAAGGAGGATCATGTATTCAAATTCTCCCTGCTCCTAACCCACAGAATGTGGCAGAGTTTAGATAAGAATACATTAGGGATGATGTATGAACTGAGGTCCGAATCTTTCAATAAGTATTGTTCCAGATGAGATGAGTGAGCTCTTTAAATGGATTACTTTCCAGAAGAAAAGACTTTACTGTTGTGTTATCATAAATCTATATTCCCACGGCACGGGCGCTGTAATTTAATTATGACGTTTAGCTTCTGTAAGTTTAAGGTGCTACCTCATCTTCTTTCAAATCTACATGGACAGATGTCTTTTCCACCCCGTGGAATATTTCATTGAAGTATTGCACGGGAAAAAGCAGAATCTGAAGCAGCAGAAGTACTTTTTATTAAGAAAATGATCAAAACAAACATCCAGGAGGTCTTCAACATGACAAGGAACAGATACTCACTTCGAGCAAGTGGTGTGTTTTTTGTAATAATTCTATTTGAATATTAAATCACTTGGCAAAACAAATTCTTCTTGAATAGGAGCTGCTTTAAAGAAAAATACACTTTTTAGCCATTTTTTTTATTATCAATCTCTTAAGCCAAGTGTGTAAGAATATTCAAACCCCCAATACAGCGCGGTGTGGAAAGATTCCTTCCCAGAGTCCCTGCAAGAGGAATGACACATTCTACAAGAACAATTTCACACTGAAGTAATGAGGAGGCAGAAAAGGTTGTTTTTGTGACTTCCTCACCTGCCAATCACTGTCTAATTGATGGAATCAGGCAAATGGAACAGGTGAGTTTCTTTATCTGCTTGACTGCAAAACTAAAACTAACTAAAACACAGGTGAAGCCATCCAACTTTCTGTAGAGTTCATACCAAGTTAACACTAAAAAGGATTAATTCACCCAGTTCTGCTGGAGGGAGGCAGTGTCTTAGAGCTGTGATGTGCTCAGGTACATTAACCACATCTAGAAAGTGTCTATCAGTGGAAGCCATCAGTCAGCTGAGGGAGGCTGCACTGACCCCCTCGTCCTTAAGCCATTTACGCAAACCAAGCCTCAACAAACGCCGCGTTCCAGAGCTCTCTTTGGGAGAGTTCACAAGGACACGACCATTATGAGGGGGGAGACTCATGAACAGCTGTGGAGAAGGGATAGCAGGGGTACCACAGGAGAAAAGCTGAATCTCCAGGGGCATCACCCAGCACCTGCTCTCTGCTGCAATCTGGCAAGAGAGAACGAAGCTGTGGCCATCCTTAACCACCTGACTCCTTACTCTGCTCAGTGCAAACCTAGGGTGAAAACACAAACCAAAACTAACATCACTTTTTTCCTGGGGGAAAACAAATAGGTTTCCCACTGAAATGTCACAATCTGAAATTTTAATCTGTTTTCTCATCTGAGGGCATTACCAAGGCACACTGGAATGTCCACACGGTGTGAGCTCCATTGGCAGTTTTTTATTGGAATTACGTCTCTGATTGTGCGCTGCTCAACCATTCTGAGAATGGGAAACATGGACCTTTGCTCAGAAAATGCATTTTTCTAACCATGTTGCCTGCTTTCCATTCATTATTGACCAGCAAAATCATATTTTAAACCTAAATTATTCAAAATCTTGCTGTGTAGCAACATGCAAATCCTCTAAATAAAGAATATATTAATTAGATGCTTAATTTTAATAATGAGACGAAAAATCATTGAATATATTTTCACTATTGGGAAGTGGGAATTGAGAAAATATTTCTTAGCATAATGTCAGGTTTCCCTATTTTCTTTTTATTGCTCCTTGGTTGCTTTTCTTCCTTGTGTCCTTCACAGCTCCTTTCATTCCTTTCAGGTAGACTTCCAGTGGGACAGATGGAGAACTCCAGGAAGCAACTCAACCAGCACAGGAGCCACAGTACCTAG
>WAAG01089346.1:3109-36912 GCA_013390105.1 Tichodroma muraria
GGAGAGGTGAGGACTGTTGGCTCATCACCTGGTGCCTTCCCAAACAGAAGGGCGCTCTGGAGATTTTCAACTGTACTCAGGAGCTGCTGTGACACTGAACTCTGGAAAAGGATAGGAGAAGGAAACTTACAACAAAGATACTCAGGATCATCGAGCTGCACATTAATTGTCATTGCTTCCATTTAATTTTGGTGTTTTACTAAGCTGACAAACTTGGCGATGAGCTTCCTAATCTCAGAAAAAGTTGTTCTATTGCGATTCAGTTTCTGTAATTCTCATTGAAACATTGCAGACAGCAAATAAATGCCTTACAGATTTTACTTCTATATTGTAGTATTTATAACTTCTACACATTGAAATTTAAGCATGACATCAATCAATATATTCATGTATTTCTGTGTATTAATGCCCTTAGTTGCACATGTTAATGTTTAGTTACTTGTAAAAGCAAGACCTAACTTGTCCAGCTCATAATCTTTTCTTTCACTTTAGATTTATTTCTTCCCTACTCCCTTGCAGTGATGAAAATGAAGTATGTTCAGCCCAGGAAACTCACAGAGTTATCTGTGACTATTCACATATAGATAGGAAAGGGTAGGACAAAATAAATACGTTGTGTCTTTCTGAACAGATAATCAGAGCTTTCTGCAAAAGTGTTAGCAGCAACAAGAGCTGGTTCAAGCTGTGAAGTAGTGGTGGCAATAATGATTATTTAATACCTGTGGCTTCCTTGAATTATGGAGCAAAAGGAGGGGATAGAAACAAATCTGAAAAAAAATCACAATGTGCTTGTCGTCAATTAGAGGTCAGAGCTGATGCTATGCTCTCTGTCCTGTTCAGCTTTCAATGTAACAAATATTAAGAGGCCTCTATCATCCTTATTACCAGACATTCAATTTTACATATCTAACTGGGGAGAACTTTCCTCTGATATTCAAGTCCATCACGGTGTCACAATGAACCCTTCCCAGTGCCAATTTAAAAGTACAGGAGGCACCAGAGATTTTAAAAACCTCCCAAAGCAAACAAATATTCACGCACAGTACAGTACAAACTGGACCAAATCTAAATTACCTGTTCTGCCCCTGGCACTGAAGTGTTCCCAGCTCTGATTTCTACAGAAGCTTTAATAACATTGCTCACTGCATTGAACAGATAGTTGGCTGCTTCCTTTAACTCCTGACCATCTCTGCTGTGCTCTGTGTTTGCAGTGAGCAAGGAGGAACTGACATGTTTCAGAGTGTTGCTGGCTTCCACCTGCAGGAGAATCAAGGGGAGCAGTTTATATGTGCTGGCACTACAAATGACAGAAGTGACACTTGTGTCATTTACTGAATATTTTAATCTCTTGGGACTACTAGTGAGTAATGCTGATTTTACTATAATTATTTGTGGTGGGGTAATACTTCAAGAGCTAATAAAGATGATATACTATATGCTACACCAAAATGGAATACAGGCATGAAAAATGCAGCCTGCTTCTACAGATGTAATCCATAAAAAGATGAATAACATCTGAAGGATGTTTGTCTGTCAAACCCTGGGCAAGGATAGCTTTCAGATGTACAGTAAAGTAGTAAATTAGGTTATACATTTCTGTCTTAGTGCCAAAGGAGAATGAGTTTTACGATTTTTATTTTGTGCCTGGATGCAGCTTTGTGACTGGGAAAGCACTGGCCAGATTTTAGCCCAGGATGGTGAAGGAGCCAACCAAATTCTTGCAGGCTTGGCCACATCCATTCCCACAGCCTGTGAACACTGAGCAGCCTTTCTGGAGGGTGAGGGCTGGACCTGAGCTGTGTTCCTGAATTGCCAAAGTTAACCACATCCTGCTGAAATGCTCCCAAGCCATTGTCTGGCTCCAGCTCTATAATACATCAGAAATCTGGACAGCTGTTTTTATTGCCTGCATATTTGGGAAACTTCCCCCAGTGACAGTTTGTTCTGTCCTGCCATATGCTCACCCTGTAAGCATAAATAGCATCATCTTCTAATAGTGTCTTGTTGCCAAACAAGACTCAAGAGATACTTTTGTGAGACCAACCTGCACATTTGTGCCCCGTTGCTCTGGGTGCTGACATGTTCCTTGACCATTGCCTATGTGCATTTTGTGCAGTGCCTGGATAAGGGATGAATGAATGTGGGCAATTCTAGAAAAACCCTCCTGGGGCAGTTCTTCTTCAGGGTTCTAAAAATGCTTTACAAGAGAAAACATGCACCCTGACATGTTTCTGACTAAAAGTTAAGGATTCTGTCTCAAAAATGTATGATAAATGTAATGGTCATTGCCTGGATTGTAGAGATTGCTGAGACAGTATCTGAGACTTGAATTTACTTACTCTAAACAGAATCAAAATACTGCTGGTCAAAATACAAATGCTGGTACAGTTGAAAAAAATGGGTAAGAACAGATAATTATAAGGCACTGAAACTCTTCCAAGGTCAGTGGGATAATTAGAGTCTCTACTATTGGTGTGAGGAAATATAACATAAATTGCTTCTTACCTGAGCTGAGACAGACAGCTCTTCAGTCCTGTAAGTGATTTCTTTCAATACCTCTGACATCTTCAGAGCAGTCTGCACTGATGTTATGTTAACAACAGAGAGAGTTGTCAGCATCAGCCCTCGGAGCTTGGGATGAAAAGGGGTAATTAGGCAAAGGAACAAGATGCTAATTAGGACTGTGAAAGTAGTGCTGTGTATTGACAGCCAGGCTTGCTGTAAGTTATGCAGTAGAGTAAGGCTCCACAACAAGGATCATTTGAGCTGATATTAGCTCTACTGACAAGATGCCACTTGCCCTAGCAATTATATAATCACGAGTTTTATGTTACCTCCCCGCACAGAGAATTCATACACTTAACATCCATTAAGAGCAAGGAGAGTTACTTGTGAGAATTTGTACTAATGTATGTGAATTACTGTGTAAATGCCACTTCCAGAGAAAGCAGAGCCACATGTGATTGATGTTATTCAAATAATGAATCATAATTGAAGGATATATTCTCTAGAACTCTACATCTGAGGCACTCAGAGCACTGTACAAATATCAGCTTATGACTGGAACATCAACTGGTGGCTAAAATGGACAAAAGAAAATTACCTGCCATCTAGTGCTGTTGGGGGAAATTAGATAGGATATTTATCCCACTGGAGATGCCACTTTATGGATATTTAAATTGCTTTGGAAAATCAGGTTTAGATTAACTAGTTTAAATTAATGAAATAACAATTGAGACTTAACTGTTTTACTGATGAGTGATAAAACAATTTATGTAGACAAATAGTGAAAACTAGCTGAAACCTGTGCCAAACACCGAGAGAGATGCTAGAAACTTGAAACCTTCATTGATTTCAAGTGGTGATATGTGAGCTTTTTATTACTTAAGAGCTGTCACAGAATATGAAGAGTTCATTGTATAACATTGTACTGCAAGAAAGCAAGCGTTTTGCTGACCTCTTTTCGTGTATTTCTCTGTAAAGACATGTTAAAACTTTCCTCGTGGATCTGCTGATTAAGGACAGATGTCACTGACTTGTACAGCTGGAAAAGACTCATGCTGTTGTTCCCATCTTTTAGGATGGTGTTTGCCTTCTCAGATATCACAGCCTGCAGGGCCAGGTTCCCATCCGTCATATCTGCAGGTCCAACCTGACAAAGGAATCAGATATGCTCTCAACATTGCCAAGGATGTTACAATTTTCTTTGAACAGCTTCCATGATCATCTTAATGACAGCCTAGATGGAGTGGGACATAAAACTTCATGTTCCCCATTTTAAATGTTTTATTTTTAATGGCCTGATAAGGGTCTCCTTACTGAGGCACTGGGGAAGAAGCAGGAGGCTTTTGGGGCCTACACAGAGTAATTCCAGACTCAGTAAATAGGCTTACAATGCTCAATCAATGTCCAAACAATTTTTTTAGACTTCTGTTCAAGGAAAGAGGACAGTGGATGATCTTTTGACCTTGAGCACACAGAGACTAGTCTCTGTTAGATAGAAAAATGGTGATTATGGCTCATTCAGAAGGAAGTATTATATCTAAAGCAAGAATAAGCTCCAAAAGTCAATTATGGGCTAGTTATCAACTTCAGAGTTCTTGAAAATAATTAATTCTACCATGTACCTTCACTGAAGCATTTGTTTGAACTGTATCGCCAAAGTTGTTGCTAACAGTAATTGTCACATGTAAAATAAAATTATTTTCCTCTTCTCCAAGTGGAAGATAAACTGGGAAGAGTTCAGGGTCCGGGCTACAATCCAGGAGAGAATCTGAAACAGGAAAGAAGGGGTGAGGGACCAGACACCACAGAGACACCTCCTGCTCTCTGGGAACAGGGGGCTCAGGGCTTGGTTCACTCGAGAGCAGTGTCCCTGCAGAGCAGGGCAGGCTGTGCCTTTGCTCTTGTTAGGAGGAGCCGAACAGTTCGCCTGGGGACTTACGTGGTGTCGCGTAGAAGCAATAGGTGAGCTGCCTGCTGGGGCTGGACCGGCCCGACCCCTCCGAGCCGGGAGCGCTGCAGGAGACTCTGAAGGCGGTGAGCACCGACCCGTGCTCGGGACTGACGGCACAGGCGGGGGCTTCGGGCGGGGGCACGGCGCTCACCAGGAGCGATCCCTCCCCGTAGCCTCGCCGAGTCGTGGCTGGGAGCGGGGGGAGCGGAGCGTCAGCCGGGCCCGTGCGGCCGCACCGCGCCCGCCGCGCAGCGGGGCTGGCTGCCCGGGCTCCGCGCACGGCAGGTGGGCCTCATGAGGAGGCAAATGCTGCTTCTGAATAAACCGTAAGCGGAAAAGAACTATTTCGAATGTGTTAACGTTTGCGTTAAAAGCAAAGCTCGATTATTTGATCAAGCGTTTAGCGTAACTTCGTTTCGGGTGAGCCTTAACGAAGTTAGTAACGGCTTGGAGTAAGATGATTGAATTTCTCCTGCTGTTCGACACCCCAGAACAAACTCATCTCTTCGTCATTATAAAGAACTCGCATAAAGTAACACCTTTCAACTTGTGGACTAATTTACTTTCATATTTGTCAGCGAGGCTATGCATGTATCAATACGATGTCATGTCAGCAAAGACTATCTCAAGGGAGTGTGTAAAAACCTAAAAACCCTGTTAGCCCTTACCTGTTACTTTAATCTGAAAAGCTTCTCCCTGTGTCTGCAAGAAGGAGCTGGTCATTCTCAGCACGGATGTGTTGCTTTGAAGCAAATTCAAAGAGTTCTGCTGGAAACCAGTCAGGCCACAGGCTAGAGGGAGGGTTGTAGCCTGGAAAATCAGACAGAAAAGAACCCATGGCAGTAAAGGCTCTTTCCGTTGTGATTTATCAGGAGCAGGGTGGCAGTTTGGTGCTCTTCATTATAACCCCTCCCAATCCAGGCACCCCCTTGTCTTGGTCTTCACTAGCATTTTCTAAGCATCCACCTGACAAAATATTCCTCTGAGGGCATATGGTTTTATGGTTATTTATTTCTGTGTGTGCAGTATTTTTGAACAAATCTGGTGCTCTCACCTTGTTTCGGAACGTGTTATCTAAATACCAGTTGTAGTATATGGCCTGGGAGTCCTCCTGTCCAGAGACGCTCAAAACAACTTCATCACTAACATTCACTGGCTTGCAGTTTGCTTCACACCTGTAAGGAAGTAAGATGGGAGTTACACATAGTATGAGATGTCTAGGAGAAATTTCAGACATATCTTATGGCATTTATTCGTGTTGAGGTTGATGCATTGAAATCTCCAACACTGGAAGGATGCAGTGGGGTCAAAAACCCTAAGTGGTTTTCAGAAGAATTTGCTTCAGTTTATAAAAGGGTTGTGTTCAGAAATATGGACTGAAAAATGCAGCAAGACTTATTTGGTCGGTAATTTTTATAATAGTAAGGTGTAAACAGATTTAGAACAATAAGTTTTCTTTACTGTGAGGGTGTTGAGGCCCTGGCACAGGTCGCCCAGAGAAGCTGTGGATGCCCCATCCCTGTAAGTGTTCAAGGCCAGGCTGGATGGAGCTCTGAGTAACTTGATCTAGTGGAAGGTGTCCCTGCCCATAACTGAGGGGTGGAACAAGACGATCTTTAAGGTCCCTTCCAACCCAAACCATTCTGTGATTCTATGATTCTAGAAGTACAATACCACTTAATCATCACTATTATTGGAAACTGCAGCCTTGTCCTGTGCTTGTGCAGTAATAATATTAACTTGTGAATACTAGGGTTTATAACCAGACCTGATTTCCAGTTGCAATTCTTGTTTTGCAGTCACATAGAGACATTGCTCATCCTGCCTCTCTTCACTGCCATGGTTTCGGACAGTAATCCTGACAGTCACTGCCGATTTCGGAGGAGGAAGGCAGGAAGGTGGGATTTGCACCTCACTTTGGTTGATTAGGATTATCCGTTGCTTCACACATTCATTCCAGGCAGGCCAGCAAGCTCCTGCAGAAACATTTCCTTTATAGTTAGAATAGCATCTTATAAAGGACTTTCCTGCCAAAAGTTTCAAAGAGCTTGATAGACAAATTTCTTGAACACAATTTAAAGAGTTGATAATCTGGATTCAGAGTACAGGCTTTTCCAAAGTCATGTATGAGGTCAGGGATAATTATGGGGATAGAACACAGATGGCCTGAGTCCCAATCCTGTTTTCAGCCAGGATTTCAAACATTTCAAACAGAAATGTTTTTGCATCATGTTTAATCTTAATTATTGCTGTTTTATTGAGACACATGTACTTTGCAAATGCCTGTGTACGTCACTTGGGACTAGTCCTTGGCTATGAGAGTGAAGCTTAGGACAGGCAAATCTTGAAAAACTGAAAAATTGAAACCTTCGGGACAAGACAAAATTAAATACTATGCCATATTATATACCATAATTAGTTTGGTGCCAAAACTAGGGTTGGGTAGAAGGATGTTCTTCATGTACAGTAAGTGACAAACTTTAAAGCCAGAAAATGAAACATCCTTAAGTCAGATTTTCAACACTGGATCTGACACAAGAGTGAGTTTGTTACTCATCAGGTACAAGTTGGTGAAAAAAGTTCAGGAAATGCACAAACCACAGGTCCAGAGAAAACTGGAAGTATTGTTGTTTTCTGGCCAGCCAAGTGTAACAGTTGTGAAAGGATCCACGTGGCGACTCGGTTTAATATATACTTTGTGATCCTTAATAAGAAGTAAATGTATCAGTAAGAACACAAACATATAAACACATACATATGTTGCTTCTTTATAATGAAAAAAGTCTGAATGTTTAGACCCCAAATCACTGGATGCAGATCTGTAGTTTATATATCTTTCCCTTATCAGAGTGAATGTCTATGGAAGTAGACACTATGGCAATAGAAGCAGATGGCACAGAAAAATTGTGTCACAAAATTCTCTCAAATGCAGAATTGGTTTAGGAGTGCAGCTCCCATTTTCAAAACTAGGTACTTAGGAAATTAATTCCTATTAAATCTTCACATCTAGACCAAGGCTTCTAACCACTGAACAACCATTTGTCTTTTGGTGCATCCCTTTTTTATCTGGATTGGATACATTGCACTTACAAACAAAGAGAAAAGGGTAGCTGAGTTTGTCTTTCTGTGTACCAACTGTGATAAACTTGTGTTTGGATTAGATTTATATTCCTCTGATGCAATATATTCTTACAGGCAATCTGTAATGCATGATGGCTTCTTGTGAAGCAGTATATCTCCCATAGCAGATGTCTGTCTGCTAGTGTTACAGTTAAAAACTAGACTTATAAGATGATAAAATATTCTATCTGGCATTTTTGTTATTTAAATATGGAGAGCTGCTAGCAATTGGTGTATCATTAATTTCTTAGTTTGCCATAAACTGGGAAATTTTTCATTGCAAAATAATGTAAACACTCCAATACAGAAGCTGAAAACACTTGGGAACCATATAAAATATATTAAACTCTACTTGAAGGATCATTCTTCAAAGAGAGGCTTGCATTGGTCAAGTAGATGAATTAAAAATTCATCTAAACACATTTTAACTTCCAAAACTGAATTGTTGTGAAAAGTTAATTTTCTTTAATCTTTTTTATGAATTGTAGATGGAATGCTTGTAAACACATTTGTCTCCAAGACTTGTGGTTTAGATTTTGTGTTAAGCCATATGGGGAACAGAACATCTAGTCCATAATTTACTATGCTACAAATATTTCTTTTCCCTGTCTTATACAATACTTTCACTGGCAAGAAAAATTTCTAAGTAATTTTAAAGAAAGGTCCTTAAATGATACTTACATTTTTCTTTCGGGTACTTGTTTCGTAGCTGCCTTCTTCCTTAGCAGAATCTGTTTAATGCAAAAAAGAACAGAATATTTTAGCGCTTCCTGTAAAGCTTTCAGACATCCTCAGTGAATATGATTTAAATCCACAGGATTTGACTACTGACGGTGTGGAAGATGGGGCTGTAAGAATCAGACTCCAGAGCTGTGATAAACAGCACAGCCAAATAGGTAAAATAGTAACAGGTTCATTACAGACTACAAAGGAGATGATCCTGATTTTTCAAACATAAGGGTATAAATCAAAATATATTCACAGAATGTGATGGAGTTTCACTGATGTAAAAAGGAAAATTGATGGAAGGCATGGGAAAACTTTCAATACAATTAGTCCTAAGGTTATTTTATTTCTGCTCTTGTTATTTTATAATCTGCTCTTGTAAATGTAAAGATGAGCCATCTAGAAGCCATTACTGACAGCAATTTATGAGACTGCTGTGATGCAAATATTTTTTGGTTTCAAAGCTGGGTCCCAAGCCATAAACTTCACTGATTTTTTCTGGGACAAACAACAAATGTGCAATGAGTTACATATACAGAGTGATGCTAATTTATGACTACATCAAAGTCAGGGATTCTGCCTTCATCAGGAAGAAGCCTCCACAAAAGTTTTCAGCGCTGTTGCTGGAAGGAAAGCAATTACTAAGTGCAAACCATAAACACTCCATGAAATGCTCTGACTGCAAAAAGACACTTACGTGGTCAAAACCAGCACTGTCAGACTAATGCAATTACCTTTTTTATGGGAACTGTTTGCCAGCACAGTGATGAATCCAAGATCCAGACTCATGTTTGAGAAGGCATTCATGGCCACCACTTTCACTAGAAAAGTACCTAGAGAAGGCGAAGGGACAGTTAAGAGTAGCAGTGGGCCCAGTTCAACAAGTTTGAGGTATAATATCCAATTTGTAAAGAAACGCCCCTTCTCTTCTGTTCAGAGTTTGCAGTGAGGTTTCTGATGGGTGTCCACTGCTGAAAAGGTTTTCCTGGGGCGTTTTCCCCCTTTATCTCAATTTCTAAATAACTCAGCTGTCCTTTTCCTAGCCCTTGTCATGCTATTCTTTGTCAGCTGACTATGATATTATCACACTGTACACTAGAGGCCTACAAACACTGGAGGCCAAATGAGTTTAGGCATCTTGAGACAGCAGCTATCTTGTTTGAAAATTTCTGCCTGTGGGGAAGGGATGTTCAAATGGGTACAGGGAGAACAAATACAACTTTAATATTGAATAATTTTAAAATATTAAATGAAATCATAATTAGCTTCTGCTGTTCCCACTTTGGCATGGGATTGGAATAGCTCATTAGAGGTGGAAACATTTTTATCTTTTGCCGCTGTTAATTAACTCTTAAGCACAATCTGCCTAATTCCACATTTTAAAGGTTTTGACTATGTAATTATGGAAGGATAATATTACTAAAATGTTTATTCATAATTAACTCCAACAAAAGTTATGTTTTGGAAACGGACATGCAGAAAAACTCCCCTTTTCTTTGTCATCTCTACTGAGAGCTCCTCAGATTATGAATTACTTCAGTATAAAATGCAGAGCAATCTAAACTTGAAACATTATGGGCAACCAGGAGGAAAACACTGCCATTCAAGAAAATGTCCTCATTTGTACTTCAATCAGATGGTGCCGTGAAAAAACAAACCCTATGTCTTTTCACTGTGTCTCTTCCATTGCAAGAATCAGGTGAAGCCTTGCTCTGAGTCTGCATAAGCAGACCCGTTTGTCAGGTCTGGTTTTTAGCTCACTCACACAGGACTGTGCTGTTCAACCTGCTCTGCAGACTAAGTTTGAGCAGTCAGAAAAGCTGCCAAATTCAGCTGTGCGTTACTGTCCCCTAGCCCAGGATGCTGTGACTCTCTGTGTGACCTGGACTCATCTGTGATGTCCTGGGAGCAGGAGGTGTGCTGTACCTTCCGAGGGCACGGGAACGCCGTACGTCCGCGGCCGCCCACGAGGGCCGTCTGCTTTGTGGCAGTGCGTTTGGTTGGATCCAACCACCTCAAACATCAGCTTCTCTGGGGCACCATGGGACACAGAGACATTCACCTCCAAATCCTCCCCCAGCTGCAGAGTGGGGGAAGCTACTGCAGCCTGAATTCCAGATACTGGCTCAATTAAATGAACAGCAATACTCCCGGAGATCTCCGATGCCGTTGTGTTCCTGGATGCTCGGATTTCCAGCTGATGTATCCCTGGGCCTATCAGCTCTTGAGAGGCACTGTTGAGTGTCAGGTTATGGGGGACAGAACCTTCCTTTGCATTGGATTCAGTCAGGGTCATGTTATCTGCTAACATACTGTAGGTTACTCCATTGCCTGCAAAAACACAGATGAAAATTTCTCACAGCTTGTGCAATAGGCCAACAAATTCCAGCTGCTTTGTGCAGCATTCCAGTGTTTATACAGGAGTCACAAGAACACTGCAGCAATGCAGTCATTATTAATAAAGTCACTTAAGGTGACTTAATAAAAATCTATCTTGTGTCTTCTGCTGGGAATGCTTTGAGAAGAGAATTCAAACATACACCACTGAATTTTAATTTTTTCAGCACATATGTGGCTTCCAGGATCTTGAAGTGAGAAAGAAATGTACACCAGCAAATATGTCCAGCTCAGAGTGGAATCCTCTTACTCTAATCAAGCATTTCAATGAATTTCTGACTTCAAATACAGAAATATTCTGACTGGCATCACGTGGATTTTTGTGACTAAAATTATGCTCGTGCTGACAGCTCTGTCAATAGAAAAAAAGGGTTTATACTTATGCTTTAGGTGGTGAAATATCTCTGAGAAAGAACCCCTCCAGAGGAAGTGAGAGAATTAAATTTCAGGGACACAATTAGAGGGAAAGTGTTCACTTAAAAGAAGGATTATTTTGCATAATGAAAATCCAACTTCTATCCCATGGATAGCAGGTCTTTAACTCATGTAGAGAAATTATCCTCACCTCCACTGAGCTGAACTTGGATCCACAACACCTCCCCATACAGCGTGCGGCACTGGGAGCTGGTCCCTGTTTCATGCTGGCTGTAGCACCCAGTAATGCTGAGCTGATCCACCCTGTCTTGAACGGTCACCTGCCTCTGTGCCATCACGTGCCACTCGCTGGTGGTGCACTCCACAAAAACAGTGAACTCCCCAGGAGAGGAGTACCTGTATGTGAGATTGCTGACCAGTCTAGAATAGAAAGAGAACAGCTGCTTGTTGTGGAAGACCACCCCAGGAAGTCCTTGACCTTACATGATAAAACATCCCCAAATTTCATTCATTCGAATGTCATTCCTACCACTAAGACAAAATCTGATTTTTAAATCCAGGAGAAAAATGTTTGATCTATTAAAGACAGGATTTTTATGCAATTAAAACAAAAGATAAACAAAAGAATGTCCTTTTTGTATTTTAATTGTTATCAAAAAACATTCTATAAACTTAAGGAAATAGTATATACTTGTAGTTTGGCAATTAATGACACATTTTCAGTAATTTTGAGTCTTAAGATCTGGAATAGTCTTGAAAATAGGAAACACTTGTTATAATAGAAGATAAATTGTGGTTGGCAGTTTAATATAAAATTTTGCATTGATTTCAAAACAGGTTTTTGTAGAATCCAAGTGTCTCCTATGTATGTTCTATGATTAAGCTCTTTAGTTTTTAACAACTCATTTTTGAGACTTGGCACATTCAATAAAGTGCAGGCGATGGAATGTACTGTCTGTCTGAAGAGAAATGAAAGCTATATATTACGTTAGAGGGTAGTAAGGATCAATAGTGTGACCATCTCCAGTGCTAATGGTACAGGAAAGGTTCCCAGAGTACGGTGAGAGCAGCCAGTTCAAAGTGATCATGATATTTTCAAAGACAAAACATGTATCTGTCATAAACAGCTGCAGACCTGCAAAACAGAATGACAATTCAGTGCCAGAGTTTGTCTACGTTTCTTACAAAATTCAATTAATTTTCAGGCATTGAGAACCAGCCTGCTCCAAACCACAGTTAGTACTGCTGCTAATTTGTGTGCATTAGTGGTGTGACAGGGAGCTGATTCTTTTCCTTGACTACTAATCAAAATTGTTGCTGGAACATAATTTCATCCACATATGTTTTATGTGTCTGAATTTCTGGGTTTTGTATTCTACCCAGAATCCTCAGTTAGGACAGGGAATCTATATTTTTGTGCCTATTTTCAGTGATCACCACTATTCCAGTTTCTTCCCTGAGAATGGAACAGTGATTTTTAAGGTAAATATCAATAATATTGATACAAATTGTGTATCAATGTGGTCACGGTGTTACAGCAAAGAACAGCACAGAGTTTTGGTATGGACAGCCCCCTCCCTCTTACCTTCCTTGCAGTGGTATTGAATAGACAAATAACTTCCCAAAGCCGGACAAGGATTTCCAAAGAAAGTGCCATCTGCTGCCACCTGGCAGGCCTGCAGACCATGACACTGGCCTGGAAAGGGAGCATTTCAGATCAGCAAGTGGCTTTTGCCTTTACTGTCACAACATCTCAGATGAAAGATGACTGAGAAACAAAAAGGGCAGGAGGAGCAGTATCGTCTTTGATTTCTAGACAAATTTCCACATCACTTTGACTTTAGCGTGTTGCTTATTGTGTGGCATTTCTTAGCACCACTTCATTTTGTTTAAACAAAGCTGAATTTTAAAAGGTTAAAAAAAGAAAGAAAAAGCTTGTGTTTTGTTTAATTATGTATTTTTGTTTTATTTTGGCTGGAAGCTGTAAGAATCACCCTGGGGACAGGCCACAGTCACTGTGTAGTCTCCAAGCCCTTGGCTTCAGCAGGGTGGGTGCCTGACACGAGGCAGGCAGCAGCAGGTCCCTCCTGCCCTTGTGTCCCTGTGGGTGTCAGCCTTTTCACCCCTCCTGGTTTGGAGTTAGGTTTGTCTGGATGTGTTAACTTTCATCTCTGTCAAACTTGTGTATCCCACTGAATTTGTCAAGGAATCAGTGCGCTCACATATTTTCTTCCTACAGCGAGAGGAGCCAGGCACACCCTTCATTTGCTCCTTCCCTCCTCTGAATCTTTGCTCCTCACAAAACCCCTCCTTCCCATCCAGCCTCCTGTAGCAATCTCCTCCCTGTCAGAAGTTCTCTGTGATTCCCTTTATTTTAGGAATAATCCACTTTCCCATTTGCTAACTCTTCTGGAATATTGTTTTGTGTCAAGATAGAGTATTTGAGGGACAGGGAACTTTGGTTCACACACACTCTGTGTTTCTGACAAGCAATGCTGTAAGACACCACCTGCTACTTCATCCTTGACACTGATCCAGCTGCAGCCTTCATCTGTTTCCAGCTGGAGAGGAGTCTCTGACACACAGTAGTGAGGGGTCTTCCGCCCATAGAAGCTCTCTTCAATCTGAATAACTTCTCCTGATCCACACTGTACAGTGGCATTGTAATTGTCACAAGCAATGCTCTGGCCGGATTCTAATATGAGAAAAAAACCTTTTATTATCTTTCTGAATTTCTGAAAAATCCTGCTACAATTCTACTGCATGTCCATTTTGTTTTGTTTGTCTTTCTTCCCTTTTCTCCCTTTTAAGCTAAACAATTAAGAGAATTTAAGAAAATTACAAAAGAATTAATTATTTTCATTTTTAAAAAGTCAAAATTAATAGATTTATATTTTTACTGCCTTAAAACATTGAAGACATTTTCAATAAGCAAAAATATTTTAATTATAAAAATAAATAGTATTTCTGTGGAAAACTCTTAGCATTTGTTTGACCTGAAATTGTGGAAGGTTTAAAGTCATTCCTTACTTCCGAAAGAGATGTACGGATTGCATAATATTCAGGTAATTGCTTTGGAGAATAGTTTGCATATTAAGTATGGGAGCTGATCCCATTTCTGCTACAGAGACTCCTTTGTTCCTGTGTGATATTTGACTGACTTCATTCAGCAGGACTGCTCAGATGGGTAAGGTCATAGCTCTAAATGCATACACCTCATTCTTTGATTAATCTGGGACAGTTAATTATCTTTCAGCATTCTTAGTATCATGTAGTAATCAGGATACTTAATACTCTGAAGAGGAGGATGTGAATAACTGCTTTCATATGGGAGTGTTGCAAAAGGATGTTTTTGTTTCAGCTGTCCCAGGTTTAAATACATTGTTCTCCCGTTGTTGTTTGGATCATTCCCCTCAAGTCCCTTGATTAACAGTGCCAATGTGTGCACACTGCAATAATTGTGTGCTATTGTTATTTAAAGGCTAAAGCTAAGCCTGGCTGTAACTATAGCAACATGATCAGTTTGCAGATTAGAGCTCTCTAAATAAGACTGAAAAATAACTTGCTGGTAAATTCTAGTGTGGACTATTATCTCATGCCTTCTTTTGTTCTCCATATGAAGATTTCTCACAGTATTTGCTGTCTCAGCAACTTCTACATGGAAAGATGTACAAAACTTGGTTTGTGTTTCTAGGTACAAACCCTGGTTTGATGCATATATATTTACTATAATAAACTGCTAACCTAGAGAACACCAAATGGTAGAATTGCCTTGATCTGGTCTTGGTTTCCTGGGTAGTGGAATGATGAATGTAGTGCAGGATATTGTTGCTCTTTGAATTTAATAGGCTCTCAGTCAGATCCTATGGTAACAGATAGTTTCCTTGCAAACAGACAGTTGTCTACCGTGGTTGTAATGGAAAAATAATTTTAGTCTGCTTTTGCAAGGAAAATAAGCTTAAGGGATTGTGCAGTCTGCCAGTTTCCTCTCCCCCAGTCATTTTTAATGTTAGTCATCTTCAGCTAAATTTGATGTATAGATATAAATCTCCAACACCCTAAAGTTTTATGAAATGCAATATCTAGGGAGAACAGAAAGAGCTGCATCAATGCCTCTGTGAGTAGGATTATAACCCTACGTTTACCTATTCTGGGACATGGAATTCAAGTGGTCAGCACATATGGCTAGAGCTCTGGAGCAGCTGCAGGGGAGGGAGCTGAGGCAGTGAAAAGTACTTGCAGAGGTGGGACATGCTGGGGATATGGGAGTGAACTGGGAGTGCCGAGGAGGAGAGTAGGGAGGGGGTGTGGAATAGAAAATCAGGATAGGAAACAAAACTTTTTAACTTTGCTTACTGCAGAACAAGTTGTTATCTATGTCAGTAGTAGTAGACTGCTGGACAGGGCAGTAGCAGTTCTAGGGCTTGTGGAAACCTGTACTTGCATACTTAATTGGAAGCCTTTTTGTATGAGTGAGCCCACAGCCAGACTGTCCTTCCAGCGCTTGTGACCCCAGTTCTAGCTGCAGTTTAAAGTACTCTTGTGCAAAGCGCAAGGAACACAAATTCCCCTCATATCTATATGCTGAAAGGGATGATATTGCAAGCATTCCTTTCCAGAACTGTTTGTTCCAAGTCACAAGTTGAGGGACACAATGTCTGTGGATTTTCTGCCTGAGCACAGGAAGTACAGGTTCCTGTCTGCTTCCTTAACCTGGGGAAAACCTTGAACTTCACGTGATGGAGGGGTCTGAGAAGAAACAAGAAAAACTTGTCCTCACTTTTGCTCACTCCAGGCTGCAAGGAGTGGTGCCTCTGGAAGTCTGCCTGTATTTTTGCTTCAGTTACAAATGGAAATTATTCTGGCACACATTAATGAGTGTTTTCACGGTGTAGCCATACAGGTCCCACCTAGCCCAGGTATTATGGTGCTGGGGTAGTTTATTCTTGCAGCTGTGCTTTAACATAGCCAGATTACGTCCACTGAAGATGTGGAAAGCTACACATTAGATTCACTCACAGATCTGTTCGTGTTTTATCAACCCTCTGCTGGAACCCTGGGCCTTAATGTCTGTTTTCTGAGCACCTACATCTCCCAGTGACTTGTGGGTTCTTCCTTCTTTGGATCAGGCCGTACATCAGCACACTGGAAAAAGAGCACCTGCTGGGGTTATGTGAATTTTTGCTTGTTTACATTTAGCAAGATTCATTAAGTTATTTCCAGCTACTTTGAAAGCAGCAAGGCAATTTATGCCCCATTGTGATCATGGCACACTCACTTCACTGTTCCAGCTGCTCTGTATCTTACCAAACTCGCAAATGAAGTCAAATTCCTGGCTGCAATTTTCAGTCACACCCCAGTGATACTTGGCATTCTTCAGGATGTACCCACATGTGGATGAGAAGGGAGATGGCTGATCCTTGTACCAGTTACTGTAGCTTATATTTGAAGTGTCCAGCCAAGTTATTGACCCTGTGAACAGAGAAATTGTGTCCTGAATGTTTATTTTCCACAGTAATACAATTAGAATCAGAGCGTGCAGAGCAGGACGGTAGCCCTGCTCCTACTGAAGCAGAGATGATTTAGACTGGCTAAGGATCTTCAAATACATTTTATATTGAACCTGATACAATCATGAAGAGTCACTGCCACTTCCACCTGTGCTCCCAGCCTCAAGATTTCACCGTTTCCCTTGCATCAGACTTAGCAGTACTTCCTAGTGGGATGAATTGGCTTCCACTGGAGACTTAACACAGCACACTTGTTTCACTGGGTCAGCAAGCAGGTCTCATTCACCATGTGATCATACAACCACAAGATCCAATGGAAAAGATGATAACATGCAACAAGGAAGTGAAGCAGGCAATTCAACATCTTAATATAAATCTGAAGATGCAGCAACAAAAGAGGCCTTTCAGCAGATATCTACAAAGGCACTGCATTTTTACCGTGTTAAGAAAGCATCATGAGCTAATACAGTTTTAAAACCACCTACCATCAGTAGTTTCATTCAGCAAGGAGTTTGAGATCAGTCCTATCCACCATTCCTGATCCTCAGCAATATGTTTTTCCAAGAACTCTTGAGTGTCCTCATTTTGAATAAAGACAAGGTGCCCTCCTCCTCTCTCACACCAGCTCTGGGCACTTGTGAAGGTTTGCTGGAGTCTAACAAACTCATAGCATGAATGGTTGAAAGCTTGCTGGTACTTTGAGCAAGGTATTCCTTCATCAGTTGTTTCCTCTACAGCCAAGCACACAGCAAGAGAAATCAGAACTGTGACCCCCAGCCACATTCTCAGCTCAGTGCCGTGTGTCACACTCGTCTTGCTTTCCAGGGCACCGCTCTTTCTGCTTTCTTCAAAAGCTTGAGATGTCGTCCTTGTCATGTCATCAGCATTCTCCTTCCTCTTTGCTGCTTGCCACAACAGCAGCTGTAGAGCATGGATCAGAACAGAACTTCCAATATATAATTGTGATTGCGTCTGGAGGGTGTTGCTCTGATGCTAAGCCCCTGTACTGGCTCTTGTGAGCTCTATTGTACAAATGTCACATCCCATGTGAGATGAGTTTGAGGAGAAGACATTAAATCATTGCTTTCCTCATGAGCAGAGAAGATAAGGTTGATATATGTTCAACTACTGTTAAGGTTGACTACTGCTGAACATGTGGAAAAGTGAGATAAAGCTCCTACCTCAAAGGCTTCATTGTGTGAACTTTGAAGTTGGGAGGTCTTTACAACAGCAAAGAGATAAAATAGTGAGAATAAAAAAATGAGAAACACAAGGAGTTATGAGATGGGAAAACACACTGCTTCTCTAGATACATTTAATTGGTCTGGTTTGCTTTATTTTTAATTATTATTGGTTGAGGTGCTTCTTTTAGATGCTAATGCAATGCCTATAATTATTGTATCATATCCATCCTGCCCTCCTGTTTATGCATGTGCAGATTCATCTCAGCTGTTCCAAGTAAGCTTCATTTTGAACTGTTGTGTCTGCTTAGAATTCCACACACCAAGTGAAATGTTCCCATCATCCCTTAAAAGATAAGCTGCTCAATTATTTGGAGCTACAGTATTTATACCTGCTGGGAGGCAGAAGAGAAGGCCATAACTTAAACCAATGATTTAGGAAAGATGAAAATATTGCCTTAATCATCAGAACTACTTGAGAGCCCTATTTGTACATTCCAAAGGCTGCTGATGGACTTTGGGAAGCAAGCCCAGCAACATTTAGGAGCTGAAATCGCTAAATGCATCTCAGCTTCCTTATAAAAGATATCCATCAGGTTTACAAAGCCACCAGCTTAGTAGAAGCACAGTACAAATAAGGATTTTAGCTATTGTGATCCTTCTGTCCTTGGCATTAACTCCATTGAGTTTGATGCCATTATTATTAATTTATACCACCATAACCCAAAACTGAAAGAGCATGCACTTATATTTAGACATAGGTCAGTGAGCCAGTTACCACAGCGCAGAGGAATCAGCGGTGTTTGATGGATTCCTGCACTGCAGAAATGCCTCCTGCACTGCACTGCTGGGCTGCAGGCAGTGCCCGTCCCTGCAGTGTGCCAGTCCAGCCCCAAAACTTTCTGCCAAAGTCAAGTGCATGCTCTGCATCCAGTCAATATCTAAGAGTGAACTTCAATCCCAAGACCTTTCTGGACCTCCAGTTTATGGCTGTCTTGCTCAGCTGGAAAAAGCAGGACTGTTATCAGGGTTTTCAAGATAAAGTTAATTGGAAAGTGTTTAATGGGTAGGAAAATTGTGGGGGATGAGAGGAAAGAAGAAAATACACTGTGCTGGATGCCTTCCTTCTCACCACACCTGTAAATCAAGAGTTCAGCTATGGAAGCCTTGGAGCAGATCCCACATGAATTTTTGACTGATTAATAGGGAGAGCTTATGGAGCAGCTAAGATGTGAATATTCGAACTGGATTTCCCAGCTCTGGAGAACGCCAATCCATATTCTAATTAGCTAATTGGCCCAGACACCCACCCCCTTCCCGGATGAGACTGTGTAATTACAATTATCAGCTGCATCTGTTGGGGATATCTGCAAATTAGGAGTCCCTTTCAGACCCCATACAAAATTTCACAGGCTTCAGTTTGGGAAATCCCAATCCAACTGTTTTATATTCTGTTACAGCAATCAGAGCTGAGGGCAGCTGCTCTTCAGTTGGTTGACCACTGTATGTTTGCATGGTGCTTTCTGCAGCATGATGCAGACTCCCTGCTTCTTTTTGGGCCCTGCTGAGTTGCCATGCTTCACAGTAGCTGGCATCCAGCCCTCCCACTTTGTCCTTCTAGGTAGGAGAAACACAGCCTGGTTGACAGGCTGAAAGCACAGGCATGATGAAGGAGACTATACTTAAATGTACTGACTTGGTGATACAGTAGGAGTGATTTCCAGTAGGAGCTCACTTTTGTGATGAATGTATTCTGTAGCATTGTCCAGTTCCTTCTCTGCCACTGGAAATCTGACTACATGAACATACTAAAAATGCCAGGGCTGAGGGTGCCACAGGCTCTCTGCTGTGAATCTGCTCCAAAGGCATTGACATTAATGGAAGTCTTGTCTCTGACTTTGACAGATTTTGAAATAGGCCCTGAAAAAGAACAAATAATGTTTGGAAATGTCTGCAAATAAAGCCAAGCTCTCCAAGTGAATCTACTGTTGTCAATTTCTATAGCAATGTGCATTTTTTTCCTAATCTACGGTTGCTATAAGTTACTCTTCAGCTGCCTGCAGCAGATGGAGAGTAGAAGAAAGACAATTTCCCTCTTTGGCAATTCATTGACTTTTTATACTTTAGTGCCAGGAAAGCATTCTGTCAGTTTATTCTGTTTACCACAAGAATGCAAAAAGCGTTTACATGAAAAGAATATACTGCTTTTAAAGCATCAGAATTAGCAGCTTCAGGAAGAGAGAAACTTCCAAAGTTTTCACTCATAAGTGAGAACTAACTTGATGTCAAGTAAACAGTGCTCCTTGAACTTACCTTCTTGTGGGAAACATGTCTTTTGCCTTCTTCCTCAACTGAAAAACATTGTTTTTAAAATAGCTTTCTTATGCCAGGAGTCATTGACTTTGGAGTGGTCCTGATCTGTACCCCAGTGCAGATCACAGATCACAGCTGCATCATGACAGCCTGAGAACGTCCTGTGATTCAAACTGCAGCACTGCAGAATAGCTTGACAATCCATAACAGAGACCAGAAAGTGCTAGATTTGAAGAATTAAGGAAGTGAAGAGCTGCCAAAGAGAAGGAACAAATCACACCCCTGTTCATTTTGGCTGTTGTTCATTTGCCTTGAGGAGGAGCAAGTAAATTTACTCTCTATAGGAGGATATTACCATCTTTACATTCCTGAATATTACTGAATGTAATATACAGATTTTTATCAGGAATATAAACATCTCTGTGTTCTATTAATTGAATAAACATAGAACTTGAAAACTGATTTCTATTACTTTGACTTTGAGGTAGAAAAATAATATTTTCAGGTATCATGAACTTAGGACAAGCTTTTGAGTAGTCCATTTTGCTGTGTCATGTAAACTTCTGCAGTGTAAAGAACATTGTTACCCTGAGAGGAAGTTGAGCAGACTCTACACCTACACCTTCCATCTCTTCAGCTGGCTTTAAAAATGCCCATTTGCCAATTAGTTTAAGAAGGTGGATCACAGCCCCACTTCCTTCCTTGCTGCTTTCCTGTGCTGCTTATCCTGATGGTGAGACCCAGTTATTGCTGACTGAAAAGGGTTTGGTCTTGTTGTTGCTTCTACTGTCTAATTTTCCATGAGGCAACACACTGGACTTACCAGTGATCCCTGCCAAGTTGCAATTTTGATGTTATCTTGTTTATAAAAACAGGGAAAACAATTCTTATCTGTGAAATAATTAAACTAGACATTCATGCCTGGCATGATGGGGTCAGGATAAAGATAAGTAGGATTATGTTCAGGAGCTGTCAGTTTGAACATAATTTCTGTTTATAGGATGTGTATGGTTACTTGGATAAGTCACCTGGATCTTCTCATAGGAACTGTCCCTTGGAAGTGTCTGGCATTGCCTTTAGGCCCATGCCTGGCCTTTCCTCGCTGCCACAGTTGATGCCTCAGTCCCTGCCACTTTCCCAGCTATTTCTCTTGTGTTACTGCCTTTCAGAGCAGAACTTTGACTGTTAGGGAGAAGGGGATGAGTGGACCCTATAAGAACATTTATTGAGCTGGGGTTATTGATGGCCAGACTGTGACCCAAGTTCACACAGAAAGGAGCAGAACTACCTCAAGAACCTGATGACATCCCATGTGATCATGTTTGACTAAGTGGCACAATTTAGATCTGCATTGCCTTAATATCTTAATTAGAGAACTGTTGAAAGCGTTAAAGGTGCCCTTTTTGGGTAAAATATTAACTGGTGCTGAACTTTGCCCAACACACACAGAGGTGAAATAAATTGCTTGCATCTGAATTTACAGCCATCATTTACAGCCACTGACTCTGCAGTCTCTCTCTAGCTTCCCATAAGTGTAAAACTGGCCAGACTTCTAAGGTGTTTCAGTTTCCACCTCTTGTTTGTTTTATTTAATTTGGTTACACTTTTTTTTCCTGCTTATTATGATTTATTTCAGAGCTTACAGGGCATGGAAGGAGAGAGGAAAAAAGCTCTGTTACAAGTTGTTTTCATTGATAATGTCTCCTACGAGTAGATATCCAACAGCTTACAAAAAAGATCAGCTTCACAATCCCCATAATGAGAGGACTGGGGGTCCAGCAGCTTCTTTCTTCAGGAGCACTGTTTTTGTATTAAGCCCTCTACACTCAGTTGCCATTTACTAAAACCAGAAAGCAGCCCTTTTGAGTTTTTCTTTATGTTCCCCTAAAGATGTACAGTAGGCTACCAGATAGGATAGAGTGCAGCAACATTAACTTCTGTCATTGTGCCCATTTGTGACCCCATTTCTACACCTTCAGTCATGGAAGTGAATGCCAATCTTCACGTTGTGCTGCCCACTTGAAAACACATGACTGAACTGTATAATTTACATATTAAAACATGTGAATAGGGATGTTGAAAGGTGCAGATAAGGCTATAGAAGTCTTACAGTGAGGAAGTTTATGTGGGCTGTTTATTTGTTTTAGTGTCTAGTGTTTAAATATTTGGGCATTATGATCACTGGGCAGGCTCAGTCTGATGGATACCAGTATGGGTAGGCCAGCAGTTCCATGCCTCAACACTTGAAGAGTTTTAAAATTAAGTTACATTATATATTTATTTTAATGAACAGTTCAATATTTCTTGTGATAGGTATTAAAACAATGATTGAAAAAAAGAAAGCAATAGTTTTGTTTATCAAAGAAATTGTGAAATCTCACAATAAAACTCTCCCTCTCCAAAATTAAAATTTTATCAAGGAAATTAAAATCTCACAAAACCAGTTATTTTTGTCCAAATAATGAGCAAAACAGTATATGAATGAAACAGTTTTGACCCAAATAATATCAGGTCAGAATAATAGGAAACTATAAATTTGAACAAATTACATTAGTAATTTGTGTTTGCAATTATACCTGGACAGTGCAAGAGACATGCTTATAAATAGTCTGGTGGCAGTTTTGTGAAATGAGATCATGCCAATAAAAGAGTATTTAACAAAGATAAGAACTTGTGCTTCTAGAAATTGAGATGGCAATCAGTGTAATGTCAGCAAGAACAACTCCTAAATCCATATCAGTTTTACTACTGAAGTTTTATTTGGTAGTAATAGATAACTGTCGATAGCTGAAAGTTCTTAGCACAGCTTAAAGTCGTATGTCAAGTCAATTTGACCTTTGTTAATGGGCTTTAATTAGAACTCAATTTCTGTAAGCAAAAGATTGAGATTAAAATAAATTAAGTACAATTGAGATAAGGAATTATATTGGTCTCTCTATGATTTATAAGGCAATAACTTGCCTCTTGCTAAGTGAACCAAAAGTACAAAGGTAGGCACACGGCAATGACATTATTGTTGTACTAGAAATGCAGTTAACAAGCTCTACTGCCTTGGAAGGCTTTGTTTTGATTGACAACGGAGATCACAGCCAAAATATAACCCCCAGCCTCCAAAAATGTTTTCATGGCCCTTTTAAAGTCTGGGAGAGAAGCTCAGGGCTTGCAGAGACTGGAGGGAAGTGAAAGTGAGAAAGGGCCCAAGGGGAAACAGCTTGTGGACTTCACCACAGTTGTTTAGAGCAGAAAGAAATATAGTGAAACAAATCTGCACGTGGTGGGGAACTGGTGACTTCAAAAATCTTGTCATGAGGAGTGAATAGAGAGAGGAAATTGGAGAGAAATGTGAGATTTGGTTGGGGGAATATTTGTATTTGAAGGGTTTTGCAACATTGTGAAATAAGAAAATTAGAAAAATCACCTAATCCACGTCCTCTACTGCTGATAGTTACACATTATAATTGTAAATCAATGCTTTGATATTTTGCCATTTCAATGCAAAAAGGGGGGAAATCACACAGTTGGCAAAAAATTAATCTCCACATACTGTACTAAACTGCTTATTTGTCATTAGTGTGATGAAAACAAAAAAAAAAGTGTTTTGCTGGTAAATGAAGTATTTTTTGCTGACAAGCAGGGAAAACTAACTTCACAAGGCTTCTTTATCTAAGTTGTACGACATATGAGACAAAACTTTCAGTCACAGACACTTAAAACTAGCTACCAAACACATTTAGGTTGATTTCAGAAGCTGCTGGATATCTGAAGCTCCTCGTTCTTCCATTCAGACAACTTTTAACAAGGTTTCCAATTATCTCATCATGGCTGAACATGAACACTGGGGGTGGAGGAGGCAAAGGAGGTTTGAATTAGTCTTTTTATTGCTTGCTTTCTCTGGGGAAATCTTAAGATCACTACAGATTAGACAACTCACAGATCAGATAATTAAAACTGCAGCATAAGGAGCTGCACACATAAACGGGTGAGGGTACAGTGAAACAAACGTATCAAAAGCAAAACGGAACATTGTGGAGAGAGAAAAAGTCCCCACGGCTTAGTGAGAGTAGAGTTGGGCAGCTTTGGCTTTTTGCCAGATCCTTTTCAGTCCCAAACATTGCTGGGCTTTGTGTATAAAGTGTCATGTAAACCTTACTGGGCTTTGTGTATAAAGTGAATCAATATCTCAATGCACACGCACACACACACACTCTCACATATATGCAAGTACACACATGCATATGTACAGGGGATGTCTATGTGTATGTATCTCCATATAAATGTGGATTTTGATCCCCTTCGTTTCCTACACCCTTCTGATTCAATCCTGCTGTTTATCGGTATTACTAATGCAAACAAAGACCTGGTATTTTCTCTTTTCATCTGCCTTTTTATTTTGTTATCATCTGCTTCTGTCAGTGCTTTCCAAAAAGAGACCAAGTTACGCTGTCCTGATGATCTCCCAGAGTGAAGATCAGCCATCAAACAGAGAGGAGGTTTGGAGAAGAGGAACAATGTATAATAAATGTGTCAGAAGAGTCTGTTGCACAAACCGTATTTTGAATAAAATAACTGTTATAGCTCTAAGAGGTCAGTCAGTCTTAAGAAGTGATGTTAAACATTTTGGGAACAATGGTGATTCAGCTGAAAAAAATCGGATTACAGGGTAACCCCATATGAAATTGCATAATATATAATTGTGCAAAGATTTTCTTTATCCTTCATGGTCAATGGAGCCTAAGATTTACTCAGCAATCACATGCTTTATATTGAAATAATTCTCTTTCCAGAGGATTTTAAAATTAACATTTAACTCAGTTAAGTACCTTATCTAGAAACAAAAGCATGAAGTTAAAAATCTGCCTTAGTTTTAATGAATCCTGCCATACTTTCATGGGTGGATTCAGGTCACAATTGGGAGTATGGTAGAGTGAAAAGATGTTTAGTTGAAAGATGTGCCATTCAGTTGACTCTGGAACAGCTTGCACATAAAGAAATACATCACGCGACTATTCAGTGGTGATAATTCATTAATTTACAGAACAGCTCAGTTTAAAATCACAGAATGGAAAGAAAAAGATGATCCCCTGCTCTGAAGCGCTTGTCACTCCCAAAGTGCCAAATCCAGAACAGTGAGCAGAGATTTCTTTTCCTTTCCTTTCTCTACCAGCCAAATGGGACAAAGATCCTTAGCAGTGTCTAACATTTACCTGGAAAGATGCAGGTGATGTTTCCTGGCTGTGCCTGCCTGCCTCTACCAGGTTCAAAAGGAGCAAACAGAGGAGTTAGCGTACTTCCTTACTTCCCCTTCGAGCCAGTGAAAGAGTTAATTTTAATACGAATGTGCAAGAATTAGAGTGTATGTGCTAGGGATTAAAGATCAGCTATTATAAATAGTCAATCTATAAGCCACCGGCCACCGGCGCGAGCTGCACTTTGACCTTATCTTTATATGTAACAGGAAAGAGCCGTTCTTAGCCCAGACCGGGGGGGACAGCGGCGCCTGCGGCAGCGGCTGGCCTGAGCGCCGGCACCGGCCATTCCAGCAGAGATGGAATCGCTGCATGGCAGGAATAAGGAAGAGCACCCAGAGCCCATAAAAGCTGAGGTGCAGGGTAAGTGAAAAAAAAAAAAAAAAACACAAAAACCTGTGGTAAAACGAGCCGCTATTTTGGTGTTTTCCAAATCCGTAAAAACTGCGACGTTTCTTCACCCGGGGCAAGCCCTGGAAAGGGAAACAGAGAGAGGCGCAAGGGAATTTTGTTTAAAGGACTGATCTCAGATAATATTTGTGACTCTACTGGGGCATTTTTCTCACTCCGTGAGCATTTCTGTGTACTTTTCGAAAGTCTGTTTGAACAGGACTCACTGAAGCTGGTGGTGAGGGAGAGGCCGGGATGTCATCTCGCACCCCCTCCGCCGTGGCTCTGCTCACACTTTCGGTTTCTCCTCTCCGTAACCCTTCCCCCTCCGCTCTCCCGGGGCTCCTGGGGAGGGCCCCTAAAATCGGGGCTCTCCACCAGCAGCATTCCTGTGTAGCAAAGCGCCGGCACAGGATGCCACAGGGTAGCGTTAAAAAGCTGGATTAGAAGATAATCGTTAGACAGTTTAAAGTGGCTCTCTAGGAATGACACTCGACCAACCTGTTATTTTTTCCAATTTCTTTTACTTTACAGAAGACTATTTTTTCCTACAGCTACAGGAGAGCTTTGTTCCTGGGATCCCCTACTTAGTAAATCTTGGCTGTGTTGTGATATGTAGTCCAAAAAATGGTAGCAATCTACCATTTCCAAGTACAAAACTTAAAGAGATGGCAATTAAAACTTGCAGGGCTTTGTTGCCGTTCAGTTTGGTGGCTGAATTGGAAAAGATTCTGTGTCAAGTCAGATAGAGTGCTTTGTTTTAATGCCGTTGAATTATTTTATGATTGTATGGGTTTACGCCTTTAAATTATTTTTTTCGCAAGACAACAACTTTTTATCAAAACATTTGAAGTTATTTGCAAACAACTTATCAGACCTGATCTGTATTATGCAGTAGTTTATTTGAACAAAGAATGTGTATTTCAGAAGGTAAAGTTATACATACAAAACATTCCTCCATTGTTAAAGAAAGTAAAAGGGAACCATGACCTCTTAAAATGTTTTGGTAGTCCTGAGCTCTGCCAGTATTTTGGTTCCTTGTTACTCAATATGTACTCTGTAAATTTCTATCACACTTCTAACATCAGCTGCAATTTAACCCATGCTTTCCTACAGCCATGTGATTTTCTGAGATTCTGTTGTTACCATAGTTAATAAATGTCCAAATGTATGGGGCTTTCACTGTGTCACTAATGTGCCCTCACACATTACAGAAAAGAATAAGGTCCACATTTTTAAAGCTATATGAGCACTTTTGGATCCTGATTTGGTACCCAGTGTGATTTACAGAAATGCTTAATTCCCACTAAGATGAATTATCTGAAAACCTCACTAGATAACCCTTTGCTCTTTGTTTTTCATACTGAAATTGTGTCAGAAATTATGTGGAATTGCACCAGAAATTTCAGAAACTGAATTAAGTCCATAGAGCTTTAAAAATATCTTTTTCCCTTTCTTATCTTTCCCAGCAAAATTATCATATAAAAATATATTACAGTTATTGCTTTGGAGTTCTTTGTGTTAGGAAAAAAATATACTATAGTTATTGCTTTGGAGTTTCTTGTGTTAGAAAGGGAAGTAAGGTTTCATTTTCCAGGCTCTTCTAGAAAAAAATAGCAACAGTGACAACAATAATGATGATGATGATGATGAAAGTTCATCCATGGTTTCAGCAATTTTTTATGTACCTCATGAATTCCAGAACTGTAACCCTAATGGAGTTGTGCCCTAATGATGGTGCCCCATCTCTGGAATTGCTCAGAGCCAGGTGGGATGGGGTTTCGAGCAACCTGGTCTAGGAGACCTGCCCATGGCAGGGTTTGGAAGGAGTTAATTTTTAAGGTCCATAGGAGGACATTTCCAGCTGTTGTAAAGGAATTTTAACAAGAATGTGTGTCAACATAATCATTGTGGGGTCACAAACTAGATGTTAAGGAGAAATACAAGTTCTAAAGAGCTTTTTATGCAAAGGCAATATGCAGTGCAGGAATTGTGTAGAGAAGCAGTATGTGATCCTAAATGTTCCCTCAGGAGTCATGTGCAAGTCAAGCTTTTTATTTAGTATCTGATATGCCTTTGTTCATCTCTTTAAACCTATTGACATTCTTTAATTGTTATTATTGTGTGAGTCCAGTGGTAGGTGATGCATTTCTTGCAGGGATTTGATGAGGAACATTTATGATTCAAATCTCAACAGCACTTAAAAATTTTCAGTACAATATTCCTATACTTTATTTATGTACAAAACACTACATTATGTCTAGTGTCACAAAAGCACTTCCCAAATGACACTATATTATGCTGCGTAATTTAATTAATGAATTTTTTAGTGGAATTAATTTAGCTTGAAGTCTAAGCTGATGTGCTGAAAGCCAGTGCAAGTCATAAAACCCATAAAATGTGTTTATTTCTGATAAGCGCTAGCTTTTTCTGGCACAAGTAGAAGGTTTTAAATGTACCACTGTAAAATATGAATGCAGGAAGGTCCAATTTTATTTGCTTCCTGATAATTAACAAATTACATTCCAGCAATCTCATTTTCTTACAGTGATCACCGATAGCAATAGTCATGCAGATTGTCACTAGTGCCACATTTTTGAGTAGGGGAAATTTTAGTTAACCCAAACTCCAATATAATTATATGATAATAACAATTATTATCAGTGTACCTACAGTCTGTCTGACTACATGAAATCTCTGCCTCAAGGAAAACCGTCCTGGAATATTCTCCTTGCGTAAATGAATGGATACTGGTAACTCCTTTCTGTTTATAGGGAAATTGCCCACTTGGTTGCAAGGGATACTGCTCCGAAATGGCCCAGGGATGCACACGATAGGGGACAGCCAGTACAACCACTGGTTTGATGGCCTGGCTCTGCTGCACAGCTTTACATTTAAAAATGGTAAGTTGTTGCACGTTGGATTGGAAGGAACTCGACAACCCACGTTTTGGTGGCTTACATTGCTAATTCTGTTCTGAGTTGGGTTGGAGTGTTGTGGGGTTTGTGTGCAGAGCGGTGTGTGAGGGGAGAACTGCTGTGAGGGAAGTCTCTCCACACACCCCGTCACACCTCAGCCTTCACAGCAGCAGCTGCAGCATCTCTGCAGGGCTGTTTGCAGGGCGGTGTTACACTGCCCTTGCCTCTGCACGGAGATGTTACACTGCCCTTGCCTCTGCAGGGCTGTTTGCAGGGCGGTGTTACACTGCCCTTGCCTCTGCACGGAGATGTTACACTGCCCTTGCCTCTGCAGGGCTGTTTGCAGGGCGGTGTTACACTGCCCTTGTCTCTGCAGTGCCGAAGTTCAGGGCTGTTGTCACCCCAGGACAGCACAAACCCAGCTCTGGGCAGGTCACTGCAGGGCAGCCTTCGCCTTCCCCCCGGGGCAAGAAAACTTCTGTTGTTTCCAATGGATCAGCCACAAGTACTGTAGTGCCCAGAGGCTGTTCTGCTGTGGATGAACAGGCCAGTTTCAGGGAGGACAAGCCTTCTCCTTTTGGGATTTGGTTGCAGCTGTAACAGCTGCCAGGAGAGAAACTGGGCCACTGTGTCACTTCACATGTCAAACTCAGTATATTTGACTCCCTACACTCCCTCCTCCTGCTTGTCATTGTTATGGAGGAAAACCAGGCAGCTATCTACTCTAAACCATTCAACTTTTTTTTCAGTTGAAGTATTTTTCACCCATTCAGCTGTTACACAGTGTGAGACAGGATGGTTTACACCTGGATTCTTGTGGCAAAAATATAGATCTATTAAAAAAAAAAAAGGGATTTACTTCTGTTTTCCTCTAATCCTAGTGTTTACTTTTTAGTTCCCATTTCTATGATTGGAAGCGTTTAATACCATTGCAGGATTTCTAGCCTGTCCAGCTCTACATCATTAACAAAATAACCTATAAAGAAATAATCAGTGTTTTTTTAAATTGCCAGTGTATCTTACTTACCTAAAGCAAACAGAGCTCAGTTAGTTCAAGTATAGGGGTTCATCAAACTGTTGATTCCTTCAAGTAATCTGTTATTTCCATAACTAAATTTTGCCAATATAAGAGTCTTTTCACCACCCATAAAGGGATTGTATAATTAATCATTTGTGCACATATTGTTCTATTTTCTGGAACAGTTTATCCAAATCCCTCCTTTCCCCTCAAAAGTTCCCCAGTATTAGTAGTGATAGTCAGGGAATCTTGACAAATTGTCTCAGCAGCCATAAAGCCTTTAAAACAGGGAGGTGGGGACATTGCTGGTTTCATTCCAAACTATTGTTGGCTAAAGGACAGCTGCTTGAGAAACTCTGGCTCTACCTGTGCTATTTTTTTGAAGGACTAAGTATAAAATGTGATTGAAACCCATTTGTTCTTCCTCAGGTGAAGTTTACTACAGAAGTAAATATCTCCGAAGTGACACGTACAACTACAACATAGAAGCAAACAGAATCGTGGTGTCTGAGTTTGGGACTATGGCTTATCCAGATCCATGCAAAAACATATTTGCTAAGTAAGCAATGCTTTTCCCAACAAGATTCTTCTCTGTACTTCTCTCTTCAACACAGTTGTCTTTCTATTTGCCCTTGACACATATGTACATATACAACAGTTGATTTGTAAATTTATGATTGCTAAATATTAAAAAGAGATGTGTACTGCCTTTGGGTTAGTGTAAGGCAAATATTTTAAATTCGTTTTATCAGCAATATTTGCTTCTTTATTCAGTAACACAAGTAGATTGCATAAAAAAACAAACTTTTTTTTTCTCCAGTGTTAGTGAAATATTTTGATAAAGGGAGAAGCAGCAAGAAAGAAAAAGATTTAGAGATGGGGAAGGTACTAATACAAAGTCTATTCAACAACAACAAAAAAAGAAGCATCAATATCTACAAAAAAAATCAGAAAAACTTCTTGATTAAAAATAGTTTAACAGAAAGGTGAGGTGTAGGCCATCGTATTATCCTTGGTCTTGTAAAATTTGCTGTAGGGATTTACTAAAAAGTGCAAATAGGTCACACTTCTCTTCTTCTTGTCACTGAACTACCTCCAGTGACCTCGAACCTGGTATTTGGTAAGGACACATAGACAGCTATTGCAAAGGAGCTGATATGCTGTTCCCCTGAGATAAGCTTTTCTTCCCTATTCCAATAGCAATAGAGTAAGTCTAATTTTAAGTTCAAAAGGGATATACCAACTTTATCTTGGCTTCTAGTGACTATGATGAAATCATACACTGATAAAGAAAACTGTCAAGCCTATGTGAAGTTCAGTTTTCTTTGAAATCATAATTGTGATACCGAATAACACTGAGAACAAAAATGTTCCATTGGGGAGCATATGAATATATCTATTTTATGAAGGCATACACTGAAAAACCCACCAGCTTTTAGGGAGGAACTGGTAGGCCAATTTTTCCCAAGATAGGCACAGGAGAATGTGTAATGAGTCTATCCTGATAAACCAGTGCATGTCCTAGAGCTGACAGCGGGAATGGGCCTGGATGTCCATTTATGTGTGGAAAAACAGTTACTTGCATGTCCTTAACCCTCACCCAGGCCAAGGGCATTGGAGAAGTCCATCTCCTCTGCTGTCCCACCCTTCCCAGGGAGCTACCAGGAGTGGGCACAGCAGGGAGAGGCAGCCCCAGGTCTGTGGCACTGCAGGGTCACTTGTGCTGCATGTGGGGGAAAGGCAGCTCCGGCTTCCGCGGCTCTAATGAAATTTCCCTCTGGACAGGGCATTCTCCTATTTGTCTCACACCATTCCTGAGTTCACAGACAACTGTCTGATCAACATTATGAAAGCTGGGGGTGATTTTTATGCTACTGGCGAGACTAACTTCATCAGGAAAATTAATCCACAGACTCTGGAGACATTTGAGAAGGTACAAACCACCATCTGTCATTCTGGTTCCGTGTCTGCTGAAGAATAAATTTCAGGCTGACTCATAAGGATCCTTTAACATGTTCAGGACACAAAAGACTTTTCTTCTACTGTTGCCTGACTTTTGAAATCGTGGTAAAGTGGAATAGTGAGGATACCAAAAGATGAAAGATACCTTTTAAGACCTCCTGAGTTCAAATTTAAATCCTGTTTGGTTTGGTAAAAGCTGGGCTTTGAGCAGTTTCACTTGTACATAATCTAGGAAGGTTGCAGGATTAATAGCAGTTACATGATTATTTTGGATGATTGCCATTATTATGTATCTGTAGTTATAAAATTATTTACATAATTGAAAAATCAGTAGGTCAGTTATATGACTACTTTTCAAGGACCTTATGTAAGATATTATTTAATTATTAAAATGAGAACTTGAGATATTGAAATATATACTATGATTTCTTTTCTAGCCCACACTACAGTTTAAGTACAATTTCCAAACTTTAGATAAAATAGAAATCTTTTTGCTCCAGCAGATTGCCAGATAGCCCTGTTAAATGCTTTCAGGGTGAAATGGGCATTTGTAGAATAACTTGCTTGGCTAATCTTCCCTGATATTATGCGGCTTCAAGGCAGAGGTGGCTGTAATTCAGATTCTGTAACTTGTTCTAGCCTTGAATAAGGAAATCATTTGAATACCTACAGAAGTAATTTGGTTTAATTATTTAAATTTCAAAGCCATTGGTAAGCGAGGTGCCAATATAAGGCTGCCAGGGCTAAAATTCTGGTGGTTTTGTGGTGTCAGCTGAGATCAGTTTTCATTCCATTGCACATCTCTCGAGTCTCTTATTGTATCATTTTCCAGGTTGACTACAACAAATATGTAGCTGTAAATGTGGCAACTTCTCACCCACACTATGACAGTGCTGGAAATGTTCTCAACATGGGCACTTCAATAGTTGATAAAGGGAAGACAAAATACCTTCTATTTAAGATTCCCTCCTCTGTACCAGGTAATATATGTCTGTTATTGGTATTTTCTAGAAACTTGTTAGAAATTTCTTTTCTTCAAAGGGCAGGGTGATACAGCTGTTCTAATAACCAATGGTGTTCATTTTCTTAATTCCAACTTATTGTGAACTTTATGTTAACTGCTTAGCCTGTTTGGGCATGTGCTGTTACAAAGGCTCTTCTTGAGTACTGTGTAAACAGGGTGTTTCAGTAGGAAGAACCTTACTTTTAGATGAAGATTCTAAAACAGTTTTCTCTATAGGGCAGTACATATAATTTGAAGTTGTAAATTTTAATTTCTTTGTAAATGAAAATTCTCTTCAAATGCTGATATTACGATTATAGGGAAACATGATACCAAATAAAACCTAATATAGAGTTAATTCCTCTCTAGCCTGGCCAATACTGGCCCTTGCTGAAATGCTGTCCATTGTTCACAGAGCAAATCCCTTGCTTTTTCCTTCAAGATCTTTTTTGGGTGTGTGTTGCTGAAGATCAGCTGCTCTTGTGTTGCCTGTCCGTTCTTGAACAATTGAGAGGCTTTCCATGGCTGAAAGAGCAGTTTGCAATTTCTAGCTGGGGCTCAAATTTGGGAACATCTCCTTAAAAGTTAATAAATACAGGGACATTTGGACCCCTTTTTAAAGCTGCTGATTTAATTAAACATATTTCTTCTCCATGCTGGAACTTCTGAAGACAGTAATCAGCAGAATCAAGTCCCAAGACAAGGGGGCTGTGCCTGAATGGATCCAGCAGCGTGATTTCACTGCATTGCTTCCTGCATGCAAAGTTCTATGTTAATTATACAGGAGTAAACAAACACTTTCTTAACAGGAAAATGCAAATAAAACTGAGAGGAACCAGTTCTTTCCTGCCTGGGAGAAATCCAAGCATGAGTTTGGAATGGAATTTATTAGAAATATGATTTTAATTTTTATCATTCATCTTCAGAACAAGAAAAGAAGAAATCTTGTTTCAAGCATCTGGAAGTGGTTTGCTCCATCCCTTCTCGCTCTCTGCTCCAACCCAGCTACTACCACAGCTTTGGAATCACAGAGAATTACATAATCTTCATAGAGCAGCCATTCAGACTGGACATTGTCAAAATGGCAACTGCTTACATCCGAGGTGTGACCTGGGCTTCCTGCCTTGCCTATAATAAGGATGATAAGGTACTTTTCGTACTGCTGAGCAATGGAGTCAGGCAGGCACA
>WAAG01089347.1:4541-30139 GCA_013390105.1 Tichodroma muraria
ATATTACTCAGTCAAATTATATTCAGCTCTGTACAAACATCTAAAATAGATGAGCCTGAAAGAAGAAATGCTACCCCCAGACATTTCAAAGGCATTTGCAAAAAGATACAACTCAGGATTTTAGAGTTCTTGTTTTCATTACTCTGTGCTCAAGTATTGGCCAAGTATCAAAGCTCCTGAAAGCAACAAGACAATTGGGATATGAAAAAATGATAAAAAAGCTCTCAAACTGTCCCTTGAAAGAAAGATTTCTCTTCTCTGAAGTTTTAGTCTCTCCTGCAAGGTTTTATTTTTGCTATATTTCTAAATCAATCCACACTGTTTCTTTAATTACGCTGCTATCAATACAGCAACAGTATATCCTTAAAGCAGTATAAATTCATACTGAAATTAATCTGCCTAGACCCCGGGGTTCAGACTACCATGCGCAGTCTCACCGTACAATGCTCTTTTGTTTTGCCTTTCTAATTTAGCCTTTGGAAAGTCCTCTGTGACAGCCAAATCAAGTGGTTTTAGAGAGTGGCAATTCTTGCAGCAATTTTTCATCAATCATTTCCACTTTGTTCTCTTTTTAAAAAAGTGCATTCAATTTCCACTTTAATTAAGAAGCTGAAAACACAAGGCGAGGCATAAATAACAGAAAGACTGTAGAAAATACATGTCACCAGCAGAGCTGACTATCTCCAGAAATGAAATGGTCTTTTCCAGGTGATTGAAACTCTGCTTTTAGTAGCATCAAATGTTAGCTACTGTATATCTCAGTGATCCAAACTGAGTAATATAAAACTTTGTCTTTATCATCATGAAAATAAATAACCACAATAGAAATGTGACACCCTCCTGTAAAGCTGTACCAGTCTGATACTTACAGCTGTAGGACACTGTAATTATTTTCTCCTCTCATATAAATCCTTCAGAAAAAAGAAAAGTAGGATTTTATGAGAGGAGAAATTCTATGAGATGACAAGGGAATTTTTCATAACTTCCATTTTGCAGGACTTCATCATTTTGGTTATTTTTTCCTCAGAATTTTGGAAGACAAGAAGCACGCTTGCTGAAATAAAAACAAAGACATCAAAGGGCCAGCAGTGATGACAATGCCTCAGCTTTGTCAGCTTTTTTTTTTTTTATTTTTTAATTGAAATGAAATAGTACTTTTTTATTTCAGTGGCTATGGCCCACAGAATTCCTGAGGTCTAGTGTGTCAGAGCCAGAAGTTCCTTCCGAGCGCTGTTTTCACCAGCTGCTTTCTCTTTTACTGTATATGTGCTTTCTACCAAGAGTTCTGCTGAACAACATCTTTCCAGTATTTTTATTTGCAGGTTAATATATGGCGTGGTTGCCTGTGTCAGCAAGGCACTGGAGCTGATGAATCAGGAGGTCCAGCCCCGTGTGTTTGGTTTCACAGATTTATGGCACTGGCCAAGAAGAGGAACTTACCCGAGTCTCAGGTATCCTTGCAACAGCTCAGGAAATGGTAGGATCAAGACCAGCAGGAGGTTTCTGCTCCCCATAGGTGGATTACAAGTTACAGCAAAACCAATATTGTTTCTCTATCCACTCTCAGCCCCCAAATTTTTTGCAATTAACGTTTTCCCTCAAGACTTCCTTGGCATTTATTATTTTAGTGTGATCTAAACTTGGACAATGTAACCTAGGACATGACGTACCTTTTTAGGACTCTGTGGAATAAGCTCACCACCTTGAGTGGTTTAGGGATGAGGGCAGAGGAAGAGACTAAGTCAGTGGAGAAGAGGGGAATATTGGGATTGCAGCACATAAAGGAGGGAGCAGAAAGTGACCAACGTGCTCTGCCAGGGAAGCACCAGCATGCACTGGTGGTGGGGTCAGAGGATGCAAATTATTTCACCAGGGGGCTAGGGAGGCAATTACCTAAAGTCACTGGACAGTGGAGAATTAGAGGTGGAGTAAAACAACAGACGACTTGGCTCTGAATAACAGAGCCACTATTAGCCTTGCTGTGCTAATTCCCTCACCTATAACTCAGAAGCAATAATAAGAATACTGATCTCCAGGGCTTTGTAGGCTTTTTACCATGCAATTTATAAATGCTATTTGGATAGCACTGACTTCAGCTGTGCTGCTTAATGTGAGTAGGCACTTAGGAAGGATGGGCACAGCAAGAAATACCTGAACCTTAACAGTGCACACAGAAACTCTGCAAGGAAAAATCCAATGACCTCTTCAGGGTATTTTTCTCCTTCTTCATGCACAGACTGCAGATTTTCAACCAGCGGTGGCAATGAATGAGGAAGGTGCTGCTGTGAGATCCATGCACACCCTGCTCCATACCAGGTTCCCTCCCTGGCAGTGCACCAGGGCCAGGTGGACTCCCTGGCCTCAAAGACTCCTGCCTGTGGATTTCCTGCTCAGGCTCAGTGGGATGCAAAAGACTGAAGTGGCAGAAAAGCACATCTATAAATTAAAATTATTCTGGTTTTAATAACCAGAGTCATGCAGAGAGAGGAGTGTGTATGTAAGCATATTTGTAGAGAGGAACTCCCTCTGCTTAGTGAAAGAAGCATAAGTTACTCAGGTGGTTAGGTTAAAGAATGACAGTATATATATATTGGCAGCTGTGAGTGAATATATGCTTTAGAGGTGTGACTGCTTGATCAAGCAACTAAAAACTTTCAAAATGTTATGTTTGAGAGAATGAAGTTTTCTTTGATCTAATACAGTATGTTATAGAACTGAAATTATCATAGAATCCTTCTGAAGTTGGTAGGTGAGGCCATCACGTTGCTTTCATCACCCTGAGAACTGATGAAATCTTTGTTATTGAAAAAAGTAACCATATATCTGAGCAGAGAAGGCCAAAGTTTTGTTCCCAGAACTGAAAGATATGGTACAAGCACTGTAGTTTTTCAGAACTCTTTTCCCAGTTCTCTTGATATTTTCAAAGGAGTGAAGCAGGAGTCAAAATTAATTTGCTCTGAAACAAAATGCAATTTAGTTCAGAAAGATATTGTCAAATTTTGTCAATCACATTACCATCACATTTTACTGTGCCTGTTAAGAGCTCAATTAAACCTGAGAAACCTTTACAAAGTGAAATTTTTTTTTTTATAGCTGCCTTGATTATAGCCTGTTCCTGGTCTGAACTGTGTGCCCTCCCTCACCACAGTATATGCTATAAACAACTGCCCTGAGGGGGGAGAATAGGAAGTGGAAGAATATTTCATGAGGTAATTAGTACTATTAAGACAGATAGGTATATAGATAGATAGGTAGATAGATAGATAGATATGTACATATATTTAAATGCTATAAAAGCTCAGCAGTATACAGCGTGGATCTGTGTCTGACACATAAACAAGAAAGTCGGGTCTCATTTTTTATTGCGAAGTATTTATACTGGGAAAATTGGTTAAACATGTTCCGCATCCATGCAGACTGAGGATATTCCACAGCACCACAGAGCCAAGTGGTCCTATGACATACAAGAGCTGCTCTTGCAAAAATTTAGGTTTTAATGCTATAGTTATTCTGTAAGCTGGACTGGAATATAGAAATATTTTGTAAAGTCTAATTTTATTTATACAAACATACAAAACAAACTGGGAAATCTACTATTAGGTTGTGCTACTGTGAAACATTTCAGAAGTAAGAAGGATGATTTCTGAGAAACAAGAGATGGCAAAGGCTTTCCTGCTTCATTATAGAGTGTAAAGCTGTGGACATTCAGCACTTTAATTTCCACTCTGGTAAGTAGTTGTCATCTTGAAAAGTTTCATTTTCATGGCAGTTTTGGAAAGCAAATATCTATGAACCTTCAAGATATGGTTTGCTTGCTTTTTATAACAAACTATTATTGCATTTCCAAACATACTAATTTTTTTTCCTGTTTACAGTCAGAGGGATCAGGTTTTTATAATCCTGTTACCTAAAGAGAAGGGAAAAACCAAGCAACTCTTGGAGTCCTCTTGCAAAACCAAAACCTCTCCTGAAGGTTTTGCCAATGATCAGAAAAACTAAAACCAAAATAATAAAAAGAAAGTGCTCTCACCTCTGCTCTATAGTATTTAACCATCAATATGGGTCTTCTTATCTAAAAAAATAAACAACCAAACAACTCTAGTTCCATTTGAACTAGAAAGCTCACTTCAGAAAGGTGTTTTGAGTGACTGATAAACATAGACCCTCCAGATTAAGTAATCAATGATGGTGTTCTCCTGCCAGGCACAAAGCAGACAGCAGATTTTAAGCAGAAAGACCTGGGCGTGTTGGGGACCCAAGACATGGAGCTGTATTGACATTGAGGCTCTTGAAAATAACTACAACTCTTTTGACTGTAAATCTCAAAGATCTTTAAGGAGGTGGCCAGATTTTCAATACCAGAAGAGTCTGAAGCATATGCACAAAATGAGAACCAAAGATGTTCTCTGAGTCGATGGCAAAAAAGGAATGGGTCATCCTTTCTTTTTGAAAAATAATGATAGGTCCTCATCACTGTGCTCTTGCCCTTCTGTCTTCCTGCACTTAGTGAAACCAATCAGGGCTGGATGGCTGATGGCTTGCAGAGCAGCACAGAGCACTGTGGAGTTTCTTTTTTCCATGAAAAACGTGGAGAATTCCTATGGCAATGTCTGGAAACATCCCTTCTCAAAACTGTCTTAACTTCCAAAAGCAAAGACAGAGCCCTCCTCATCTCCCGGGCCACCACAGGTTAATTGGCACTCACACAAATGACCACAGCTGTTTGCAAGATGTTGTTGGGTCCCCTCTGAGACTATCATTACCTGCCTAGCGTCAGTGCAACGCTGATATGTAATTTATTCCTTTGGAAGAACTCCATCATCATATAACAAAATACCATAAATCTCCCCACGAATGTCATTGCCTTGGGATAAACCAGCACTGAAAGGCTGGAGGGATCGCTTTACATCAACTGAGTTTGCTGCTTGGTCTTGCTGTGAGATAATGATTCTTAAAGTGTTTTTCTGGCACCTTTGTTAGGACAGTGCTTCAAACACAGTAGATGGGAAACCTAACTGGTGAGCACTAATAAAAGTTCACATGTGCAATTGCTATTTAACTGTGGAACAGAACAGACATTTTAAATTTTTTTTCCCCCCAGCTAGGTTAGGAGACAACACTAAGTGCTGCTTGTTGTCTGGATGACTCCACGGTCTTTCCCTGGACATGGACATTGTAGGATTAAGCCAAGAGGTGGCAGTACTCCTCCACCATTCCCAGCCCAGGAGCTGCCTCATCCCACCACAAGGCTCACCTTTGCAGCATCAGTATCATCAGATTCTCCCCGATTTATTTGTATTTACAGCAGAGGAGAAATAAATATTCCATATTTCTCCTGCGCTGGGAGGGCTTCCGTTCAGCAAGGGAGCTACCTTGGGTTTTGGCACCCTGCAGCAATGGGGGGCACCTCTGCCACATCCACCATAGAGGCGAGCCCATGGAGATGCAATAGGCCCCCAACGGTGGACAAGTTTTCAATTTTGCTGAGGAGCAAAGTTCTTAAAATGTCATAAACTGTGAACACACAGCTGGAGCAGTTTATGGACTGCAAAGAAACTCTGAGTATTTTATCCTGAGTATTAATTCAAAGGGCATGCTTTGTTATTTCCTGTTTCATTGTTGTTTGTAGAATGGTTTAATGGGTAGTGAGCAGTAAATTGTTTAAAATCTGCTGTGCACATTGATGCGGTTTTATATTGCTAGAGAGGGAAGGATTTCACTGCTTGGGTGTGAGGGAGAGAGCAAGATTATCCTGATAATGAAAGCCACAGCCAATGCATTTACTTTGGAACAATTGCTTCAATGACATTACTGTGTAGATATTTTAATCAGAAATAAAAGTGCTAATCCCCAAATGCAGGCCTAACAACAATCTAAACAGCTGCATACTTTCAAGAAAAAAAAAAAAAGGAAGCTTAGCTATTAGTAATGAGGTTTACATGCAGCCAAGGAGAATATTTTCTGTCAAACAAAAGTGACCCAATTTAAAATATAAAAGGCAATGTTTATTAAGAACTGTTAATGACTTAATGACAGAATTGGTATGGATCATACCTCAGAGTATCTAGGGTGTTACACCTGTGAAATTTTCTCATGGATAATAAAAACATTTGCCACATAGCAGAGGCAGTGAGAATGAGAGCAAAGGGACTGGCTTGCATCCATATGGCTAAACTCTCTTTACCTCTCCCCAACATCATGGACTCATCTATCCTGACTTCTGGGAACATTCCCTGCCTTATGCTCTCCCTTGAACAGTGCCCAGGAATGCTAGCTAGCCCAGGACACCCTACAATATAGAAACAGAGGGGACTGTATTTACTACGTGGTTTCCTGAGCAGTACAGCATGCCAGCAGGGAATCAGCAGAGATGGCTGGGCAACAGTACCCACGTCTGTGTGCTGGCACTACTTGGTTTGCTGGCATGGGTGTAGCCAAAGAGGTTATGTGTGAGCTGGAAGTCCCTGCCCACTGACCACACACCCTCAGGATTGCAGTCCCTTTGTGCCTGGCAGAGTTGCTGTCCCCGGCCAGGCTGTTGCAACATGCATGCACATGTTAGCTGCTTCTGTGTACTCCTCACTAAGCTTCCTCTGCAAAACTGAAACTCTTTAAAAAAAATCCATTTTTACTCCAAGTCTTTTTCTGGACTTCACAACACGATCCATGATTTCTCAATATATAATGGCTAGGGTGAATCAAATTTTGAGTGCGTTTCTGGTCCCTCTCCATGAAAGTACTGCCTCCCTTCCTTGTGGCTTTCCTCATTTACCTGGGTGTCAAACAGATCAGAATCAGTCCCTAAGCCTGGTTTCAAAATAAACAAAAGGCAGTAAGATTTTCAGTTCCTGCAGAAGGCCAAACACTGAAATGGAAACTCACAAGAAGAGATCCTCATGCAGCCTGAGAAATCCTCTGATCGTTATGGAGGCAACGTAAACAGGTTTAACAAGAGTTACAGGGAGTCCTTCTCAAAGTGGCTGTGTAGCTGACAAGAGAACCAGGTGTCTTGGCAAAGGGAACCCTTTGAGTTAAATAGAAAACCACTAAAAAGGGTAATTCTCATGTTTTGGAAAGGTATGGCAAAAAGGTTTTTCTTCAGCTTCTAAAGTAGTCAGCCTTCAAGGATGGTGGCAAACCCTATTTTACTATCTTTTTGGAATAAAAATGAAGGAAAAAGCTTTTACAGCAAGGCTAACTTACATTATAAATGGGATCATGTAAAGAACTATAGTTAACCTTGCTCAGTTTCTGTGCATTTACTTTTATTGAGACACCCGAGGCAAAAAGGAAAAGGTTTCTTCTCACAGTAGTTAGGAGCAGTGAGGTGAATTCCCTGGGTTGGCCACTGATAAGTCTCTGGACTAGACACATGATGGACTTTGGATTTTGAGTCAGCATCAGCCCTGGCCTGCCAAATGGCCGTAAGTGAACCACCTTCTTGGTAGTTGTTGGTCCTGACCGCTAAAAATGCAAGCTCTCAGAGTAGGAAATATCATTCTTCCTTCTTTCTCCTGCAGCGGCATCTTGGCTTCAGCTGAGCGGTGCAGGTGCTAAGGTAAAAAGCCTCTTTCAACCATCTATTTCTTCCAAAGTTTTTGAGGTGGAGCTTATGAGTATACAGCTGTTATTCAGGAGGAATATGTTTGGGGTGGGATTATCAAAGACATTAAGTGATATTCTAATTTTGCACATTTTGAAGGCATTAGCAATTTTATGTCCAACTTCACTGAAAACACAATTAAGTCATTGTTGAAATGCTTTTATAAATGCTACCTTACTTTTCCTTTTTGAGAGTGAGCTCCCACCTTTTGCTAACAGGGTCTTAGGGGGCTTTTGAGAAGGAATTTTTTTAAATTAACTTTTTATATAGAGGCAGCTTATCAGTGTACCACTGCCTCGTTATGAGAAAAGTTGGGAATGGCCAAACAAGTTACACAGCTGGTCCTACCAGCTACCAAATATATATTACAGGAAAAATTTTTCTCCTTTTACAAAACTTTAAGCCAAAGTTAAGTGTATGAATTCAGGAAAGTTTCTCAAGATTTGTAACCATTCTACATAAAGTAAAAAAGTATTCACAGGCTTGTTACAAAAGCTGGTAGCAAACCTCTCCAGGTTTACTCACAGGCTTTCTAGTACTCACTGTTTCTCTCAAGGCCAAAAATTCTCTGAGGATGAACTTCTTCCCAGTGGCTTTTGCCACTTTTGCTCTCATCCAAGCCAGAAAAGCAGAAAGCTGTAGCAAATAATCAACTAATACAACCCTAGGCCATAATTAGAGTTGTTGCCAAAGCCACACCCTTAAACTTCACTGGTGTCTGGAGGATGCTGCAAGAAGCTTAGTAAGATTTTGCTTTGTAAAATAAGGAGCTGTGTAAAATAAAGGTCAGAGCTGTGTTTGTGGTGGGACAGTTCTGGAGAGAAGCTAAATAAATACCTGAAAAGAACCTTTCTCTGTTCCCGATGGACCTGTTCAGCTCTGTTCATTCCCACAGTTTTGAGGAAGCAGGGATTAACAAGGCAAGAAACACTGGAGCCCAATTGCATTTATGGGGGATGGCACCGCTGCTCTCCCCATGGCATCAGTATCTCAGATCCAGGTTGTCAGGGGCTTACGTCTGCAAGGGTCCAGAGAGGACTCAGATACTCTCTAACCTGCACGCAGTCTTTGTCTGAGGCTTATAGGGAACAATCTGCCCACTGGAATCTCCTTAGATTAAATGCCACAGTGTTAAAACAATCAGCTGGAGCAGCACAGCAACTCAAAGTAGAAGAGGTGGGTGCCCAAGCTTCCTGAAGAATCAGTAGGGAATCCTTGGTATCACTGAAGTGTGACCCCAATGGCAAATAGTAAATGTTTCCCAGAAGAGGGAACTTTGAGAGGAGGGTGTTTTTTTCTCCCTGGAGCTCAGACTGCTGTCTGTGGGCTGCATTTTTCCAACTTGTTGAGAATTTGGTAGGGGATAAATACCTGTTAATGGAGAGCTTGATCTTCAGAGTTAAAGTGGGGATGGGACTCCCGAGGGCAGAGTGTCTTCAGCAGGAAGCAGTTCCTACTGACTCTTCCAGCCAAAGCCTCACAGCTCTCTAAGAAACACTGCCTAACCCAAAAGAGTCCTCAAAAGGTCAAAGTTTGCTTTGCGGTTCTTCAGTGGAGCCCAGAGAGACTTTGAACTTAAAACCAAATATTTAAAACCATGTATGTACTTATTTACAAATCAAGGGACAATTCTTCCTTTTCATTGCCAAACCTTCCTTATGTTTGCAATGAAGCAGACTTGTGAACTGTGCCTGTCCCCTAGCTCTGGTCACTTCTAGTAACCATTAATTTTTGCAGTGGCATGGACACATGAAATGGGCCTTCCTAACATAGCTGGGAAGAGTAACTCAGGGATGGAAATAGTTTAATCCCTTTTCTCTCTATGGTTTTCATAAAGATATCATAAATAAAGGTGTCAGTACTTTCCATATTAAATCCCTGCACGTGTAGGATATCACAGAAGGGTTACAATAGGGCTGAGTTTTCTTGAGTCTCAATAAATATGGCTCAGCAGAGATGGTCCCATGCCAAGTACACCAGTTGCATGGAAGTGCCTGGCAGCATCCTCTCCTGGGCCCTTTTCCTTCATCCTTCCAGGTGAAACTTTCTGTTCAAACTTGGGATGACATGGACTGAACTTTCTTTTTTTCCCATCCTGACCAACACTGATTTCTCCTCAACTTGTTTAGAATGAGGCTAGGGCCACCTGTGCACGAGCTGTCAGGAAACGTGGTGCTTTCATTTAAACAGCAGGCAGCTATCAAAACAGCAATAAGAGAGGCTATCAGGCTTAATAATGGCATGCATTAAAAGTAAAATAACTCTCTGAGGTCCAGTAATGTTGCTTTTACCATTTGTCAGGTGTATAATCACTCTGGAGAATAAGAATAGTGAGGTCTTTGTAAAATCATGAATCAACATTCCCAACAATTCAACTGCTGTGAGTAGGTCAGGTCAATACCCTCACGTCTCAAAAAACTGCTTAAGCCCCCCTGTCTCCTGAGACCATTACATCAATGGATGCCTCCACTACTACAAAAATGACAACTCACAATGTAATACCAGGAGATCCCCTTTAACAGCTCCTCTGTATGAGCAGCTGCTGGGCTCTGCTCTGGGCACTTGTCCTTGTTTCCAAAACCAGGTCATACATATTCCTCAGGCTCTCTGTGAGAAGAGCTTTTATTCTTTTCAGGAGGATCTTTTTCTTTTAAAACATAAATAATGGAATGAAGCAGGTAATTCTTAAGAAAAGACAATCAGAATAGAAATCCTAAAATGGTTAAATATGTTGTTTCCAAGAACTTGAGATAGTTTGGTTAATATTTAAAACTACGCACTTCTCATTCACTGAGATTTGTTTTCAGCTTTGCCGTCTTGACATCAGACAAAATCCCAGTAAACTGTAGTCCATGGCAAAATCTATGACTTCAGTAGACCTAGATTTTACCCACACAGTTGGTATAATTATCTGTGTTCCCACATGTTGTAGTGCCACATTCTTTTGTCGTACTTGCCATTTCCCACCTCAGAAAAGAAGACCCTTCCCTCTGCCTCAAACCTTCCTTTACGTCTTTTACATATGCCATTAAAATGCAACAAAGAGTGTTGGCAATGACTGAAGTGTTACTACCTCAAACTATTTCCACGAGAGACAGTGGAGAAAGACAAATTGAATGGAAACATATTTTGCAGCATTTTTTTCTTCAAATAATGTCACATTCCAGTAACCCAAGCACTGCTCTCAGTGTCTGTGATACGGCTCTGGCCACAAGGACACAGAAGTTAGTCCTGAAGTCTGAAGGCAGTGACCACCCCCTGGCTTTTCCTGGGCAGAAAACCCAACACCTGACTGATGCCTGATGATCTCTCCACAAGTGAGACACAGTACAGACCTGGTACCTCCTCTACTAAATTGACAGTTTTCACTAAAACTCTGCGTTTTAAGTTATCTTTAAGTCTTCTACCATATTTTAAATTTTGTTTGGAATTGACTGGTGTGTGGGACAGATTCAAAGTGATAAATACACCACCTGCTTTCAACACACCTCTCAGGCCCCCCTTAAAGCAAGAAGAACAAGCTGTGTATGAGCTGTCTTTCTTGTGGTGCTTACTAACATTTGGATATCTTGTCTTATGATTTAAGCCAGAGGAAGGAAGTACAAGGTTGAATAAAGTAATTTCTAGTGATTTTATTTCTTTGCCGATAATTATACAGGATAGTTCCTATATTATATCTGGATGAAGAAAAGATAAAATAGTGTTTGGAATACCTTAGACTATGAAAAAGGGGGCTTCCCAATTTCTTTCAATATTGAAATATTGAAAGTTTTTGAGTATGAATGGAAACACGATTTTACAAGAAGTTCACAGCATGAAAAATCACTCTGCCTAGTTCAGCAAGGCACAGTTAAAAAAAAAAATTATATATGAAAATGGAGTTTGACTGATATAACTTTAATGTATTTATGCTCATAACAAGTCTGTTCTCTTCCTGACCTCTTGTTTCAGTTATTTATTTCTGATGTTAAAAGTTCAGGCAGCAAATGCTCCTTGAGAGCTGTAATCAGTTTTCTGAATGGGGAAAGAGAACAATAAGATTTTGTAGCAAGTGAGATGCGTCTTAGCCCTCGCTGGTGAAAAATGTAAGCTATAGAAAGTCCTTTTCATCTTTTAGTAAGGGTCCATTATTTCTGTATATCTCTTTTCTGTGCCTTATGAAAAGGTTCGTAGAGTAAAGAATGACTGACTGTGTAGTAGTTCTTTCTTCTTTTGCCAAGCTCTTTTTAGCTTTGGCAGCAATTCTATTTTCCCTGTCATCATCTAATGTCTATTTATTTTACATTGCTACAAAGCCAGTGCAATTCCCTCATAAATCCCAGGTTGTGAAGATGAAGAAACATTTCAATTCCTTTTATTAAAATTCTCCAGTGTCCTCTTTATGATTCCTACCATCTAATTAGGTTTGGAAAGGTCATCAGTTTGAAAAACTCTTGGAAAAGAATCAATTGAATTAGGAGATCAGAGGTTGCCAAATGCCTCGCATTTCTGTGCTCTGAAATACCTGATCAATCTTGGTTGTCACAGGTGCCACAAGAGTGCTTGTCATTAATTGTTGTTCTAACTAACCTCATAAACTCACTCCCTTTCTTTCACCTCCACCCTCCTGTCCTCCGTGGCTCTTGTGTGCACGCAAACTTATGAGGGCACACACATACACACACAGAGCCCCCATTAAACTCCTAGGAAAGTGAAGAGATCGCCTTTACTTTGAATGCTGTTTCAACAATTCAACCTTCTCTACAACTGCCTAAACAGAAGATGGGAATAATGACAATGGGAAGCTCCATTGACTTAATGTTGTCATCAACACAAAGTTGTGAATATTTTATGGAATCAAGCTGGGACAATGTAGAACTATATCATGTTAATCAGAAAAATATCTTTTTTTTTTTTTTCTCATTTTGTAGACAGTTATAAATACGAGAAGTTTTAAATTATTGCCCACTCAGTGTGGGGAGAGAGAAAGTCTTCTTCTGGATCATGTTACCTCTCACAGCACAATACCAGATACCTCATGTCCCAAAGGTGTAAGTCTTGGCTCCGATTTTAGGAAAAAGCTTTTAGAAGCAGTCAGCCTCAGAGGATGCTGTGATGTTTTCTGAGCTTGCATAGTGTAGACACTGTTTCACAGCTACTTGGTCACTAATGAGCTCTCTGTTAAGATGCTGTAGGACTGAAGTTGGAACTCCTAATTAACAAGCAGATTCCAAAGACACCATCCAATAGAAGTGAAAGGTTAGAAGTGTTGCGTTGAAACAGCAGCAGAAAAAAATGCATCCCCCTGGAGTATTTAGAAGTCAAGGTCTCGAACAGAAATAATTCCACCTTCATGCCTCTCCCTGCATCCACACTCCTGCAGGGAGAGGTGATTGACTCATTCTGTCACCGCATGCACAGTACAGAGATGTACAAAAACCAGCAAATCTGGTCTGCTAAAAATAATGAGTAATACACCTCTTTTGAACACAGCTTTCTCAATCACAGTCTAAAGATATTGCAATAGGGCTGAATTTACCTTTCATTGGTATTTTTCAGGATTTCACTTCTTTTTTATTCATATGTAAAGAGCAAAGTGGTAGTTTGTTTTTCCCTACTTTTATTAGTTCCATCTCAGTTTCGAGTTCCTAACTATGAGGTAATGACTTCTTATATATCCACAGAATGACTGTGATATGCACAGAAATGTGTAAGGTTAAGCACTTTATTTTTGCAGCTTTTATTCTGTAGTCTCTGGAAGGCCATGGATGTTCTCCATTTAACAGCCAGTGTCCCCCTGCTGTGCATCTTGAGTCCTGAAATTCAATTCTGTTAAAATATAGGTCTTGTATGTTTTATATTGCACTTTAGTAATAAATATGATGTAAACAGGACAAAAAATCTGAAATACCTGAGTTTTTAATTTCTTCACTGTGTCTTCTTAATCAGAAAAAAAAGTCGAACTTTTCATGCCCTCTTGTACTAATGCATCATTTAAGAGGACATTAAAAACACATGAGTTCACTCAAGAAGAGGTTAGGAAAATGTCTTTTGATACAACTGTATTTTATGAATAATTAATTAAAACATGCAAAGACGGAGTGATTTGGAATTCCGTGTTTTGAACCTATGTGTCTTAAGGGAATGTGTCGCACACGAGAGGGTGCATAAATGAAATCTTCACCATTTGCAGGCAGAGAGGAGTATTTTGCCTTTCCATACTCTGACATGATAACTCAAGGGCAGTGAACAGAGACCAAATGCGAGGGCGTGTGCATGAGCACACCTCATCCCAAATCTCCATTGTGGGAAGTTGGTGGGGAGTTGCATGTGAGAGCACGAGTCTGGCTTTTGATCCTTGCCCTCCTGTTGTCACTCAAGAGCTTCCCTTGCCTTATGCTTGACACCAGTGTAACACAGGCCTTGCCTTTGTAAAAACAATAACTGTTCCCATCTTCCATGTTGTGCTGGTTTTTAACAACCATTATCAAGTGGATCAGACAACCTGGTCTTCCTAAAAAAGGAGGACAAGTTACCACGTGCTCAGATTCTCTCTTGGCAGAGAAGTGTTAAATAGGTCTTTCCCAACACAAATGCAATGGTCAGTCATACATCCTCAGTGTCTATAGAGAACTGGTCTGTGCTCTTGCAACTAAATGGAGCAATGATCAGAAACTCCTGGGAATAAAAACCCCCTGTGTTTCTGAACTTTCCGCCTTTCTAACAATTAAATAACTAAGGAAAAGCAATCAAATTTACGAGGCCTGAAAAAAAAATTAAATATTATCTACCTCATAAAATGAACTTTTAAACCTGAAGTCATATTTCTTCAAGCCTAATACTTTAGTTTATCTTTGATCATTATAAATTATCCCCTGTAAAGAGCAGTGCTTGGGAAAGTAGTTGGCAGCATGTACAATTGGAGTTCATTCTGTTTTATTTATTGAAAAATACTAAAAAGTAAAACACTGAAGTACTTCACATTAAAATGGTATGAACCCACCAAGATAACTGCTTGTAACTGTCTGTGTAAAATTATGGTCACAGTAACCACCTCTGGCTCCAGAATAAACTTTCCATGCATGTGAGAGCCAAATGCATTTGCTTACTCAGATTTTCAGTTGAATGATTATCTTTTTTCTTCTTATAAATGAAAATCTTTAAAGGAGAAGGATGGAAAAAGGCATCAAATACCTGTCACCCTAGGAGATGATGAATCATTACAAAGAACAATCCAGACAACTTTCAGTGAACAGTTCATTTCTCTCCTTCACTGACACCAGTAGCATGTGAATACATACACATAATTGCACAGGGCAGATTAATTCCCAAGAGAGATTTCATTCCTTCCAGAAAATTATTTTCCATTGCCAAAACCTCAGTCCTCCAATAAAGGGGTCATAATAACTAAATATCAGTATACATTCCCCCTGCACCGAGTTTTATACCACCAGGCTTTGCAGTGGTGTCCTGACTTGCTGGCAGCCAGAAAAGGTCTGTTCACTGGAAGCCAAAGTCCCATTTTGTAGTAGCTGACTGCCTCTCACTATATTAGTATTATTGTTCAAAATATTAGACAACTCATAGGTAAGTAGCTACTTATTGTATAGTCAGAGCAAAGCTCTTGCATTTTGATTGTCACTCTGGTTTTCATCCTTGCTAAAAAAAATAAAGTTTGAAAAACTGCAAATTTTTGAACTTCTGGCCATTTTTCTCTAAGAAAACCACCATGTCTTGTGCTGGGGGTACTCTTACCTCCAGCCTTTAGCAAATTTCCCAAGAGTCTGATGTTGTTGGCCCTTCAAGAGTGACTCACAGCAGAGGAAGGTGTTCACACAGAGCAGTGCTCTGGGGAGCTCTGGGGTGGTAGGAGCTGCTGCCCTGCCAGGCACCACCATGAAAGGAGGGGTTTCCATGGCCTATGGTGATTTGGAAGGAGCTGGGATCTGCAGCCATCATGGAAGCAAGGTGTCGCCACAGGCTGGACATGCTTGACTGCATGTGGCCTTGCTCTCCTGCTCCTGTGAGACAGCAGCTCCTGCCACTTTGAGAAGCACAGCTGTTCCTTTCGTCCCACTCCATGCTCTGCCCAGAGCTTCCAAGCCATACAGCTGGCATTGAGGGGTGCCTGAAATCCTTGTTTGAGACAGGACACAGTTCTGGGAAGGCACACCTCCTGCATCCCACATTTACTTTGGTAAGTACTGAGCGAATGAACCTGGGTGGCCCCGTATTAGTACTTAGGCTCATTTTATTGGTTTACTTGTCCATTCCCAAAGCTTTGCAGCTGCTCTTTAAATTCATGGAAATGCTGTTTAAATATTAGAAAGAACTGACTCCACAGGCTCTTGCAGCCTTCTCATTGCAATATGATTTATTTCTAAACCCTTCATCTCTTTGCTTATTTATTTAGTCACCCCTCACTGAAGGGAGCTCCCAAGATCTGAGATGGCTTGTTCTTTGATGCTCCCAAGAAGCTTCCCAGAATCACTAGAGCTCACCAACTTTTGGATCTTTGATGTGAGAGCCTATGACGAAAGCTTCATTCTGAGCTGAATTGGGTGTTTTTGGAGAATATATGTCCAAGCATGATGAGAAGAACAAGCACTTCTGAGGGCCATTATGTTGGACCCATTAAAAAGTTCTTTTCTTGCAAACATTTGCAGATCTCCAAGCTGACACAGGAGAGTTCATGCCTCAGAGCTTTCCCGGGTTTAAGCACAGAATTCTTTATTTCCAAAGAGCCAGGGCAGACATTGTTTGGATTTCATTAGAAACTCATCAGACATGCTGGATCTGAAATAACTGCTGCCCATGGCCAGCTGGAAAATACCCACTTGTTGCAAGGAAACTCTAGCCCACTAATTATCCTAAAAAATTCATGTAGGAACTTTCTTGACCCATTTTTTTCTCTGTTCCTTTTTTCCCCCTTGAAGATGTGGATCAATTGTTTTCTTAGAAAAATTTAGCTGATTTCAATGTCATCTTTTGGAAGGTTTAATCATCAAAAAATGTACAGTGCTAAGTCATGTAGCATAGCTGCTACAAATTAACAATAAATAAAATACTGAGAGCCTTTACGGCAGGGAGAAACATATGAGTTTTGGAAAAAAAAAAAAACAACAAACCCAAGAGGTAACTAAATTATTCCTCATTTTTAAATCTGAACGTTAGTCAAACATTTAGAATATGAAATATTCGGTTTAGCTATATTATTCACTATTTCTCATTTTAAAATGCATCTGCACTTTTGGTTTCCAGCTCGGACAGAAACCAAGGGAAGCCAAAATACCTAGACAGGAACAGATAAAAGCCAAAATACCGAGACTGGAACAGACAAAGGCCAAAATATTAGCCAGAAACAGGAAGTACTGGACATCTTACAAGACAACCTCCATATTCTTGTGAGATCTCCAGCCAGGGGTGCTGACTGAATAGATTCAAATTATTTGGACAAGCTTTGAGTAATTATCTAAATCTTTAGGTATTTAGCTGAAACACACTTAAAGTCTAAGTCTCTCACAATTTGCCTGTCACTTAAATAAATGATCATTTCTCAGATAGTAAGGCAAACTTGGAGTGGGAAAAAATCCAGCTAACATATCAAAGAATGGCTTCATAGTAGTTGTTTCTATCTGCTTTGTAGAAAGCATTAGGGAAAACAGATTTTTGCAAATAGTGGTTATTTCATTAATTATTATAGTTGTACATTTAATGTTCAGAATTTTTTCTATTGTTTGGAGCTGTTGATCAGAAAGAAGCACGAAAAAGGATTCCAAGCCAGTTCAGCAGACAAGAATGGCCAAAGGGCTGCCGGGTTTCCTCCTGTCCTCACTGTCGTTCACCTCTGTACATCTGACCAGTGAACAGGCCAGCACAACACACCATGGTGTAGCATGTGCTCACTTGGTGTTCTTAATTTGCTGCCTGCACAGAATGTAATATTGGATCCCAAACTGGATCCCTGTCTGCTATCTTATTCTTGGGGTGATGATGATGATGATGATGATGGATAATACCACTAGTGCTATTATATTTGCTAACACCTGCCTTGTAAAAAGAAGCCTTGTTCCATTCCTGATCTCTGCAGTATTTCAGTATGTAAAGGGGACTTATATAAAAGAAGGAGAGCAACATTTTTACCCAGGGAGATAATGATAGAACAAGAGGGACAGTTTTAAACCAAAAAAGGAGAGATTTAGATTAGATATTAGGAAGAAATTCTTGACTGTGAAGGTGGTGAGGCACTGGAACTGGTTGCTCAGAGAAGTTGTGGTTGCCACATCCCTGGAAGGGTTCAAGGCCAGGCTTGCTGGAGCTCTGAACAACCTGATCTAGTGAAAGGTGTCCCTGCCCATGGCAGGCAGTTGGAACGAGATGATCTCTAAGATCCTATGATTTTTTGATTCTATGATTATCCTCTTATCCAGATGACACCTCTCCCTAGATGTGAAATGTGCATAATGTAAATATTACTACCACTGCAAAAATTAAGAGAAGAATTTACATTGGGAAAATGAGGTTTTAATTTTGTTGAATTTCTCATGATTTAAATATTTTCACTGCATGTGGAGAAAATCACATTTTGAAATTAATTTGTCCACTGGCTCTCTCACCAGGAAATGAACAACAGAAAATAGTGGTTTGTGTTTGCTGTGTTCTGATAAAATACAGGAATGTTATAAACTTTATTTAGCTTAGCATCCATCAACCCTTGCTTTCTTCACTCTTTGAAAGTTTTATTGTAATGAAATGTAGTAAATGTCATTATAATGGACCAATGTTGATAAGATGATCATTTCTTGAAAAAGAGTTTTAAAAGAACTCAGCTTCTCCAGTACATTAAAATCTTTAGATAATATACCACTTAAAATGACAAAAATAAACATACTGAAATCTTTGTAGTAACAACATGATCAGCTTGAGAACATGTTTGGAATGGAGATGGGGAATAGGAGGGCAAAGGAAACAGCTGATGGAGTGGTTTTTCTTAAAAAAATTTATGCTGTTTCTGCTACAAAACTAAATTATTTCCCTGGTGTGTCCTTGATTCAAACAAGAGATGGTAAAGAAATTCTTTGATTTGAGTCAGGTTTGCACCAAATCTTATTTACAGGTTAGTTGCTTGTCATGCTGAAGTTTTGTGAGATGAAGTAAGCAGGGTTTGGTTTTTAAGCTGAAAAATCTCAGAGTGATTACAGGCTTCATGAAGAGACAAGCACTGTACAAATAAGCCATACAAATCAATTAATGAGGAACATTATGAGAGGCACTCTTCTGCAAAGCCCAGGAGAAGAGACTGAACAGAATAGTTATTTCCTAAGGGTAGGTTGAAGGCAGGAACTACACAGGAGCAATATTCAAACACAGAATAGCCTCCTGTAAAGAGAATAAGAACTGAAACTTTTACATACTGAAAGTGAGAAATAATGCACTTATGGGGTAGCAGCAGAGGTGCTCACTTACATGCTATGAAAAGGCTCTTCAGTGTGAGGACAGAGCAGATGTGTGATAGACTGCTTGTTGACACTGCATATTACTGAAGATTTTTAAAAATAGTCTAGACAAAGGTTTCTCAGAAATGAGGAGCGTAGCTGACTCTGTCTTTTCTGGTGGCACACACATTCTTCGGTAAGAATGCTCTTTGTTCACTGTGACAAGAGATACAGATCAAGAACAGCCGAACTGTGTCCTGAGTGTTTCTTTATAAACACTTAATTCTCCGATCACAACTGTAAGGCTTGAACCAAACCAAGAGTTTACAGTTTGATAAGACTGTTTGACTGCAGCCAAGTGTCAATTAGGAGTCTGCAGCTAAGCATGCAAGGCACATCTAGGTTGATCTACTCAGGAGGAATGTGTCTTGCATCACTCTGAAACTGGCTTGTTTCTGGAAGCAAGTTTCTCTTCCATCAGTTTCTTAACCTCTAGTTGTTACTCTAAATGGTTTCATTACCCAGGCAAACAGCCTTTCATAATCCTGGGAACTTCTGGCCTCCATGATGATTTGTGGTGATGTATTTTCTAGGAGGAAACACTCATAAAGAAAGGGAAGTGCTTTATGCTTTATTTAGTTTTACATTTTTTCCTTTTCCATCAAGTTCATCACTGCATCAAGTCATCCATGCCTCCCTTTTAGCATTAAAAGAGGAAGAGTTAAAAAGAAGCCCTAGGTCACTCTCTAAATTCATGATGATATATTTTTCCATTTTATATTTCCTTGACATTTCAGCTGGACTATTTTATTCTTGTTCAGAAGAAGACAAAACCATTTTCACATTTCTGTAGAATTAATGGAAGTCCTGTCAGTATACCTTGTGAGCTTTGAAGTTAGGTATGGGGCTACTCCTGCTGTGTATTCCTGAGCCCTGACCTAGGAAGAATTCTAGGGATCCTGTCAGGGGCTGAGCCTGCAAGCTGTAGCTCTCTTTCCTCAAAGCAGTATGTCCAAAAATAATGAATTCATTTGAGTAACGAAATAAGTGATGTGATTGATACAGTTAATATAGAAGCCAAGAAAACATTCATCCGAAATTGTGAGGCTGTATTGACTTACATGGGTTTTACAGACCATGATGGTACAGAAGATGTAATAGAAATCCACACTGCAGAGCAGAAATAGTTTTTTTGCTTTAGAATTAGGAAAGTTTTCGGTCTGCATTTCAGTGCAGATATGAATTAAGTAATTGATGTGAATTTCAGAATTAAGCCTTCATCAGGTTCCTCTCTAGAGCAGTTCTTTACAAGACATGTGAGACTGCTAAGTTTCAGTGGAAGAGTCTAAATACACATACACGTAAATTGAATTAAAAAACCACACTATTGATTTCAGATCCTCAGGCAAGAATATGGAAGAAACTACACTCTAGTGTTTCAAGTTATCAGGACTATCATCTTCTGGCTTATAGAACTCTCTCCCATGTTGCAAGTTTAAAAGCCAAATATATATTTTTGAGATATGATGGATTCACACCAGCTACAAATTATGATAAATATCCTCCACCTTGCTGAACATATACAGTCCAACACATTAGTGGGATTTGAGATGGAACTAAATATGGAAATCATAGCAACATATGTTCACTTGAGAAAACTGCTCTCCAAATCCAAATGCACAATTTATTCAGACCCCTTTGGCCTTTGCTTTTATTGGTCAAAACCAAAGCAGAAAAAATAAACAAAGAAATAAAAAACACCTTAGCTTATTTCTTTTTATGAAAAATGTAACATTACTTATACTTTGAAACAACACTATTTCAGTAAAAAAGTGGGAGTAAACTGTGTTTCTGTTTCCAGTCAGAAAATATGGTTCCATTTTATTTGTTTTTTACAGTGGCCTCTCATGCTAAGTCTCCATGTGATCATGACATTTCCTCCCCAATGAGAGAGAGACCAGAAACCCAAGCGATCACACAGAGAATTTGTGTGTCTTGGCAGCTGTGAGCCGTATGTGGATACACGTTCTGCTCACGCCAAGGTCCAATTTGCTGAGATGTGTGCAGTTTGCACTGAGGGCCTGAGCCACACTGGGACCCTTCGAAGAACTCCTAAGTGAATCCTTAATCATGGTGTGTCCACTGGAAAAAAAGCAGACTGTGCACCTAGAAAATTCAGTTTCGACTGCCAGATAGCTAACATCCCACAGCTCTTTCTGTTCTCCAAAAATCAGCAGCGACTTTGAACAGCTGACAGCGCTTTCAGTGGTACATCTGGAGAAGCAAAAACACCACAAAACATCTGTTTTTGTTGTTGAATAAAAATAAACAGTACAGAGCTGAAAGCTGGGCGGAGAAAAGCTTTTCGGATACAGTGAACGTTTTGTTTATTGCACAACCCCGCTCATAGGAGCTGATCTCGTGCTGGTGGGTGGATCAGAGAGCTGCTGCTACGTGCTGGAAAGGCACAGCTATCACTGAGGGGGCCGTGCCAGTTCTCAGGGAGACATCCATGAAGAGGCAGGGGTGAGATTTGGGGAGGCACAGTAGTTGTGAGTGCTTGGGCACCTGTGGGATTGCTGTGAATGAGCCCGGGGAAGGCTCACCTGGACCCATCCGTACTGCAAACCTCAGAAAGCCAGAGCAGGGTCACCATGGGAAACACGGTGACTGTAGGGCTTCTGTAGGGCTCCTTTTCCCATATGGGGAAAAGATGAACATTGTGTGGGCATTTGTGTCATACTTTGAATTCCAGAGGAGTATTTCCTTCCACTCGTCCCTCCACCTCAGCTTCACTTCCATAAACATCATCACCTACGAAGTTTGTAAAGGAAAGCCAGAAAGAGATGCTGTAATATTGATCCTGAGATCTTACTTGAGGTTAAGAAGATTCCCTGGAAATTTTCAGGACAAACTGCAGTTTCTGGAGAGATATGGACTGACCTCCTACCACTCCAAAGAGGTGTCCCCAAAACTGTGTCAATGCTGATCTTGTCACTGATCGAAACTCCAATTAACCAAGAGTGATTCCTGACCTCAGAGGTGTTATTCTATACCTAAAGCACTGTAGTTCAGTTCTGTGAGAAGTTCAGTATCTATCAATTATTCCCATGAAGGATACCATGGGGAGGTAATAGATCAGCTGCCTGGACAGAATCCAGAATAACGTGTTTTAGGGGACTCTGCTTGAGCAGGGATGTTGGACTAGCTGAACCCCAACCTTAACCGTTTTGCGATTCTGTGTTACCTTTAACTGTGCCAGAAATAACTTCTAAGAAATCAACTTAATTTTCCATCCATAATTGCTCTAAAATATCTTCATTTGTAATAAAAATGACTGGGCACTTGTCAGTCCAGAATGAGACTTAATTAAATTTGAGCTGAAATGGAGATACAAATTATTTAGAAAGAATTATACTGAAAATAGGAGGCCCATTATTTATTGATACACTACACCTTGAGGGTGCTAGATTTGTAGTTCCTTCTTTTTTTTTTGAAGGGATCTGAATTCATTGTCTACAGGACCTCTAGGAAGCACAGAAAATGCAGTACATATTATAAAACACTCTATAAGTAATAAATTCCACAAAGGTTCTACCCTTTTTTCATTGAACCATCCTATGAATGAGACAGGAAAAGTTTTTCTTCTCATTTATCTTAGGTCACTGAAAGCAACCATGGGGTTTAGCTCAGTAATCTAACTATAACACTGGATTGGAAGTGGTACAAAATACTTTTGTTTTAGATTGCTCATCTGTCACTTATACAAAATCTGGCTAGATATTCAAAATTTTGAAAATTCTTCTGAAAAATCTTCGTAAATTCTTGTATGGTTAATTTCTTTTCATATTAATTTTTTTTCTCTCAATTTTCCCAGTGTTTTTTCTGGTGTTTGAATTAGATTTTTTCAAAGCACAATTAAAAGAAAATATATTTTGAAAATGATAGAGCATTTTGAAAAGTTCTACTGAGAAGTTTTTCTCCTGAACATTTTCATAGGGGAAAATTCATTAAACCTGGCTCCTCCCCTTCTTTCAACTCTAATTTTTGGCAGCCTGGTAATTTTTTTTTACGTGAAACAATTCCCATGACATTATATATTTTTTGTAAGGCAAAAAATCAGTATTTTCCACTGAAGATATTTTTGACTACACAGACTGGAAAGATTGTTTTTTGCAGTGTCCAAGGAAATAGATTGAGAAAAATGAGTTGCACTTGGGAAAAATGAAATCAACTAAGAAAAAGCTACAAAGCCATAGATATGAGTTCAATAGTGCAATAGATGTCCTTCAACATCTTCAGCTGCTGTGCACAATGCCTAAATCACCTGAACAAGAGATGCAGAGAGAAATTGCAGTGACAACAGAGTACTTGAGCCAAAGTGGAGAACTAACTAAAAAAATAGAGGGCTCTCAGGCAAGATAAGAGTACAAAGACCATTGGCATAAAACAGACTAAAATCCAGGGAACCTGCAGGAAGCCCTACTCTCATTGTGTTGACAGAGGACTGGTTTGATCCATCTATATTTTCTCAACCATTTCTCTCTTTATGTTGCCAGTGGTTTAGATGGCACAAGGCTGCAGCGGCACAAGTCCAGCCTTTGCAGTGCTTTTCCCACTAAGCATTTAATGGCTTTCTTCAAATTCCCAGGTAGATAAAAGTCACCTTTCAAAAAATGCCTAAGCCAGTGTTGACGTTACTGATGAGCAGAGGCATCCTGAGAGTGAGGTCTGTCTGAGCACATGGTGGCCTCCTCTCCCCCTGGAGAAGCAGCCCTGGTGCCCAGGTGATGTGAGCAGCAGGACACACTGATGCCTTACACTGGTGCTTTAGCATCTCACAGATACCACCTGTCTTTCCTATCCATCCCATCAACACAGCAGTCACCTCTACTGCATAACAGAAAATGTGGTATTTACCCAAATTTCTTTTTCTTCACCAGAATGCAGCCTGGAAGGCCTGAGGCCATGCCTACACTGCGTTTACATGCTTCCTACTTCCTGGGAGTGACCTTGCACCACCAGCAGGGATGGAAAAATGAGTGATCATCAAAAAAAAGAAGTGATTTTTTAGTTTAAATTAAGTGTGAGTTTAACACAATGGGAATTTGTCACTGGAGAAAATAGACATCAGAATCTAAATAGAATTTTTCTCTTTTGATTTTTATCTTGATCTTGTTCGGTTTCCAGGTAGTTTTATTGTAATGTATCTCCATCTCTGTGCAAAGCTGCAGTCACACTTCTTATGGTTTTACCTAACATTACAGTTGCTTTCAACAGGAGTGAAGAGAAGGATTTACTCTTCCTATCCTGATCAGTTCTCTGTTGAAGAACGGCCCGAGCTCGCAGCAACGAGGCACGATGACAGAGCACCTGCTCTGTGTCTCAGAGCAGCAACACTGAGTGCTGAGGCTCATTTCCCTGCTAACACAATCCCTTTGCAATGCCAACCAGCCCCTTTGTTAGCCAAGTGAACTGTGCATCCTTTTGGGAGACTGTAAAAACGAACTTTGTTGTGAATGTAGAGTCAACATTACTCAGGGAACCGGGTTGTAGGGCTGAGCTGCAGCTGACCGGGAGACGTGCAGAGCCAAGAAGACATTGCGTTAATTCATTTGTTTAAGTGGCAGCTTTTGAAGAAAAGAGCATGGTAAAAGTAAGAAGTGACAGAGGTGACACAGAACCTGGGAGAATTATGTGTCTAAGTGATCTTGAGACAATTTTTATAGCTTAGTTCAGTCTTGGATGGGTCCCAGCTTCTACAAGCTGCTGATTCAGAATAGAAGATGGTTGATCTTTTTCTCCAGCAAAGTAAATAAATAGAGCTTTAGAAAGGCAGTAAAAAAAGCTCCCTTCTGCTTTCCAGCACCTCAGTGGGGCTCCTGGGGTTGTGGGGATGTTAATTCAAATGACTGAGAAAACATGATCCAGTTCACTGATAGGTTTTAAAAACAGAAGTTTTTAATGCAATGGAAACAAAAGCTGACATGAAAGATTCAAAATAGAAGAGAACAGCTTCTTCTTAAATCAGTATAAATTGTCTGTGTGTCATGGCAGCGAACATGTTTCTTTTTTTTTTTTCTTTCAGGAACTACGTAACCACAGAGTTCCTGTTTACTGTATTTCTTAAGGATAAAGTTTTCTGTGGTAAGAGACACCTAAGACCATTAGGCACGCACACTACAGATCTAAAGAAAGTCTATTTACCAGAGATTCCAGGAAAAATATTGACAGGGCAGTAAAAATACTTTCCTTGATTACTCAGGCTCATATTTTAAACCTAAAATTACAGGAACTTTTCTCTTTTACCAATTTATTTTTAGCATCTTTATTTTTTTTTCTTTTCTTTTTCTAAGTTTTTCTGCTTACCTTTTAAAGCATGGCGAGTTTCCATTGATTTTGCAAACCAGGGTCAAATTTGGTAAATGCTTCTAATAGTCCTCATCCCTTTTTTCAGCATTTTCACTAAGTCAGTAGGAAATGATCAATAGAAGGTAAATTTACTGTTCTTCAGTAACTGACAGATAAAGCTACAGTGTATTTCAAAGAATATGGCCTCTCCTTCAATCTAGTTTTAATAA